>PVIJ01010767.1:0-58285 GCA_004024925.1 Scalopus aquaticus | reverse complement strand
TTTATCCATTGGTGTGTCCAGCTAGTCATCAACTAAACATTTGCTAACGCTTGCTGGGTGCAGGGTTCCGTGCATCCTGCAGGAGGGAGGAAGGGAGGAAGGGAGAGGAGAGATAAGGAATGGTCCCTGCCATCAAAGGGTTTACAGTCCATTGCGGGAGATCCTCATATCCACATACATAAAATGGATGACACGATAGATGTGCTCCAAGTATAAGCCATGGACTGTGAGAATCCCGAGGAATTAACCACTTCTACCCTGGAGGATTGGAGAGTAAGCATATGAACATGTAACAGCCTTGAACTGGGGGTGGGGGGAGCACTGAGAGCATTGCAGAGAGGAGCAGCCTTAACAAGTCACACCAGCATTAATATTGGACGGATTTGGGCAGGACAGGGAGGTGGAATTTGACTGCAGGTCCCGGGTCCTAAGACTAGGAAGGGAGCTTTGAAATGTTCTTGTGCTTTTGTGTGCGTAAGAATAAAGCAAATCTTGCATTTTTTTGGAACCCCATGTGGTTTTTCAAATATGTAGTCTGAGCAAAGCTGGGCAAGGCTAGGGAGGAAGTGAAAAAGGAAAATCGTTCTGGATCCTGTGTTGGCACTTCATTGACACTGGGGGGTTAGGGGTGCCCTGGGCCAGGCTACCTGAACCACTTTTCTGAGCTTCAGTTTGAGTTCTGTTTACAGCTCGGGAATGATCCATACCACAGGATCTACCCACTCGTGCTCTTCTAGCTCTGGGCAAGCTCTGACCAACCCCTACTTTAGGGTGGGCTGTTCAGAACTAACTCAAAATCCCAAGCCAGAGACGCTCCAGAAAGCCTGGGTCCCCATTGATACTGGGTTGGCAAAATGCCAGGTGACAAAGTGTCCGATTTCACCCATAAAACTCTTGCCTTTCCTCCCCTACCCAGAGTGAAATTCACTAGGCTGGCAGGATAGTGTCAATATATTACAGAAAAACATAATCAGGAAAAAAATGGCCATTTTTCCTCCATGCCACTGTAAACTTCCCCCTGATTTTCAAGGCCACTAAAACTGAAATCTGTGAATGTCTTTATTCTCACCATCCACCCTAGAGATAAGGTTAAAGTTAAGCCTTGTTTCCAGTTCTTTGGCACTTAAATATTAATCAACTATTGGTTACTTATTATCAATGAATGTCACCTAGTGATCTATTAATTATCATCAATATGATCAAAAAATATTCGTCAAAAACAATAGATTGAGACTATTTCTGAGTTGCATTAGTCACCTGGTCTAATATAACTGCAAATGGCAACCTTCTGACCTCTTCGTGGAAGATGAGACTTTGCATTTTCAATGGTACTGATGGGAGCAGCGGTGCATTGATGGCTGCCAATGAGTGGAGTGTAAAAAAATCTCATTTTAACATTGTCAGGAGAGCAAATCTCTTTTTGTTTAGCCCTGGTTTGATAAAAATGGGTCTCAGAGGCTACATACGGTAAGCGGATATTAAAACCAGGGTTATAAATTGTTGCTTTAGTGTTCCATCCTTAGAGGCCCAGAAGATCTTACCAAAAAGGCTCCATTGTTTTAATTGCTCCGCATTACAGATGATGAGAGAACATCATTTCTCTCCTCTTCCTCCCAGGTGGCCGTCGAGGACCGCATCAGACAGCTGCATGAAGCCCACAGGGACTTTGGCCCGGCATCCCAGCACTTCCTCTCCAGTAAGTCATTGTCACTCTCGTGGCTTAACCTCTTCATGGCATCTTGTAGCTGAGAACTCAGAGTTGAATCACAGCCGTCTCTATCAAATGCTTTGGAGGCATCAGTCAGCCCAAAATAACGCTTGGGGGTGCACTCATGGTTAGGAGGAGGAGAGGACCCCTTAGACCTCTTTGCCTGGTCTTCAGTCGGGCACAATTGCTTCCTGGACTGTGCTGTTAGGGGCTAACTTGAGGGATATTTTGGAGTCCTTAGTTCTGCTTAGAGTTCCCCTCACAACGCCGGGAACTGTGATAGCGTATAATTATGATGCGGTGACGCAGCATGCGTTGCGTGAGTCTGTGACTTTCCTGCTGTCATTCCTTAAACACTCCCGGCCTCCAGGTGGGTCTCTCAGCCCGTGATGTTTCCTTAATTGTCCTTATCCCTGTTGGTCCTCAACTTCGATTCATTCTTTCTTTCCATTTTCCAGTTTCGCGATTTTATTCATTATATTATTTAGGCGTTTTTTGTTTATCCTGTCTAGTGTTTATCTTCTGAGTAAAGCTAATTATTATAATTAATACAGAGGAATAGCCTTAGTGAACTAAAAGTTTCGTATTCCAACACCCTGTTAATATAGCCATGCAGAGCCAATTGTCAAGATCCTGTTTTCCTCTGATCAATGTTGTTAATATATATACACCATTGTTTGAGTGGAAAAATATAAACATTGAGGGGTGTTCTTTTTTGGTATTTAAAAATCATAACTTCTACCACATGGAGTTAACATCTGTTAACATTTTGGTGTATTTCTTTCTGGTCACACATGAGTATGTATGAGGGCTTAACTGTCATTTTAAGGCAATTGCTCTGTGCCTGGCTATGTTACAAATATGAACTAATTTCATCCCTATAGCAACTTATGAGATAGATATTGTTATCATACCCAGCACGAAGATGGGGAAATTGAGGAATAGTGTCACCTAGTACGCAGATGACAGACCCAGGACTCAAACCTAAGAAGTCAGCTCCAGAGTTTGTGTTTTCAACCACTACATTGGACTCTTAGTTAATGTATTTATTTTACAGAGAGGAACTCATTCTATATGATCTCCATTCTTCAGTCTTTTGTTATTTTCTAGTCCTTTCCTTTCTTTGCATTTTCTGTAGATTATTAGAAAGATCCACACGCACATTTTAAGGTACTTGACTGGATGCTTTCATGTGATTCTCCAGGTGGTCATTAGTCTTTTAGAACACACATTCCTAGACGGTGGTGTTTTTGTTACACATCAATAATGTATTCAGTAAGAAGCGGTCTTATTTTCTTAACTGGATCTAACTTAGTATCTGCATTGGTCTTTATTTGAACAGTAACACGCATTTAGGAGGTGCCAAAGGAGGCAAGTTAAAGCAATGTAATTGTCTATTTAAGAATAGCTCTAGAACAGCTAGAGAGTCTCTAGATTTTGTTTTTCTGAAGCTCTGATCTGCTTAAGTTGCCTTGGTGACAGTGATTCTATTTGATTTAATTGAGATGAAATACAATAACATGCTTCTAAGTGACTCAAACCATAAATACAATCATTACTATTATGAATATCGATTACTCCTTGGATACATGTATATTCAATCATCCTTTATTCTGTCTGCTTGTTCCACCCATATTCCCATGTTTTCCTCTAAAGCCTATTCTCAGAAAAGTATATGCTATACTCACTTAATCTAGGTGACAAGTAAAATTTAATGTGTACTTCTCCTGTGTTATTTGGATGTGTGTGTGTGTGTGTGTGTGTGTGTGTGTGTGTGTGTGTGTGTAGAAGAACTGGGGTGTAGGTCAGAAATGTGGAGGATAAGAGGATTCACCAGAGAGTGGGGAGCAGGGCAGGCAGATTTACTGAAATACACTGTTGAGGGGAGCAGCGGGTGAGACAGGAGAGGTCTGCTGTGCCATGTGGGTCAGCGCCCTGGCCAGGGGTCGAACTCGGACTCAGGCCGTAGTGGTGGTGAGAGTGCTGAGACATAACCCCTAGGCCACTAGGGAGGCCCTATTGTTTGCATTTTAATAGGTGGAAAGCCATAAGCCTGTGAAATGGCTCTGTGGTGGTAGAACATCAGCCATAATCTGAACTGAGGAGAGCCCTTCTAGGGCTTGATAGAGCACCCTCACACCTTTCAAAGCATGTCACACTGGTGATTCCCACTTCCAGGAAGGTCAGGCCTGCAGACACAGCCAATCACAAAGATGCTGGTCTACCTACCTAAATGGAGCCAGCCTTGGAATCTACAGATTTCTTGGGTACTAGTGTGAAACATCAAAACAAGCTCAGGAGCTTTGTTAGTGGGCATCAAAAGATACCAATTTCGTCTAAGGAATATTTAAGACATAAGGCAGTAAGACTAAAGACTAATTATAAAGTAATAGAGGTAATATATGACCTTGAAGGAAGTTTTGGAAAGCAAAATATAGAGAGGAAGTGAAAAGGTATCCATAATCCCAGCACTGAGATAGCTAGTATTAAAATGTGGTTTGTGTACTTACTGTCTTTCTCTTGGGTAGTGTGTGTGTGTGTGTGTGTGTGTGTGTGTGTGTGTGTGTGTGTGTGTGTTTGTGAGAGAGAGAGAGAGAGAGAGAGAGAGAGATATTCAGGGACGTCCCCCAAACAGGGACAAAAACACATTACAATTTATGAACTGCCCTTTTCCCATAGAAATATAATAAAAATATTTTCATGTGTTTAAATATTCCTCTACAGAGTAATTTTTTTTAATGGCAAGATGGTATTTCCTTCTGTTGCTGTACCAGATTCACGAGGCCAATTTTGAATCACACAATATTAAGGTTATTCCAACTTTTCACTGTTATTGCCAACATTGTAACTAACATTCTTTGTGCACCTTAATAAACATCTCACATTCTTTCTGCAAGCTAAACACCTGAAGACAGAACTGCTTTGTTAAAGGATGTTTGCATTTGTACGACTTTTGATATGTATCCCCAAACTGACCTGAGAAAGTTGCTGCAGAATTTGGGTACACGGATGAACTGGTGTTTGATGCAAGGCTTCTCTGAAGTCCCTTACTTACTGTTGAATTGTGTTCGATAAAAGAAAAACAGCTTTTCCCCCAAAACAAATGTAAAAAATACCACTAAGGTCATATTGAATGAGCTTCAAAAAAGACTAGTAATTTACTTCTAGGTTATTAAGAATAATAATAGAGTGATTTCTGAGTCTTAGAAATTACAGGGGAAAATAAGAATGCGCCATCAGCTACATCCCACCCAAAAAACAGGTTCATAGTGTGTCCCTCTTCATCGTATTCTTTGTCACCATCCCCTCCTACCTCTATGCCCCTCTCCCTCCTCTCTCTCTTTCTTGCGCACGCGTGTTCTCTGTCTCTCTCTGTCTCTCTCTCTCTCTCTGTCTCTCTCTCTCTCTCTCTCTCTCACACACACACAAACACACACACACACCCCTCTCTCTCCCCCCTTTGAAAATTAAATTCAACTCTTTGTTTTTCATCTGTATTGAGAAGCAGCCTTTTACTAAGGAAGAGTCTTCACTATTTCTTCTTGGTGGCCCAATCTCTACTTGTAAAATAATTTTCTTTTATGTTAGATCTGAGAGAAAATGAGAAGACACAAAAAAATGTAAAATATGACCCTTATCCATTGAGAGATATTTCTACCTTGCCTTTAATTCTAGCTTTAATATTCTACTGCTTCTAATTGGTTTCTGCAACTTAACCTCTCCCCCAGGAGAAATTCCATTAGTTTAATTTTTAATTTTTAAAGTCACACTATTAGAATGTATACACATTATGTTACACATTGTGTGTGTGTGTGTGTGTGTGTGTGTGTGTGTGTGTGTGTGTGTGTGAGTGAGAAAGAGAGAGAGAGAGAGAGAAGGGGGTGCAGAGAGGCAGGGGGAGAGAGACAGAAGGTGCAGTGCCAGTCTCTTCATCTGTCAATGATCAAGAAAGTACAGCAGGTCCTCAAATAACATTTCCTTCAATGTCGTTTCCTTCTAACATTGATGAGGAAAAGGAAAAAGTTCACAATCCCTGGTGATTTTGAAGGAAACCACATTATTCAAGGACCTGCTTTCTTTATATTTCATTTTGCCTGAAGTAGCGGTTTCCAAGAACCTGTTGAGGATGTTAAGTAAGGACTTACTGTACTATAATATCCATTGGCACAGTAGTCTGGAAAAAGTCCATCTTTGGTTATTTTTGAAGTATTTCAGACCTTTAAAAACAAGGAACTTAAGACCTTTTCTTCCTGGCCATTTTCTCAATTCTCTGGGCTTCTGTTCTACATTTTACTTTTCTCACCTAGAAGGATAACTATATATTTGGGTAAAAGTAGAAAAGAAGTGTTTCTGTAAAAGTAAAAAGAACTTGGAGTTGGCTTAATATTTTACAAGTTCCAGAATTGACTAAAGGAGCACTTTCCAAAGCAAATTCCTTGGGACATTGTTTTGGATGGTGTTAACACTATCCCTTGAAAAAGTAGTTCTAAAGTCACTAAGATTGGAAAAACACTAGGTTAGAAAGATAAGCAAGTTCTTTTCCTGCTGGAATTCTTGGAGCCTTTAATACATGTTGAGACTCGAAGAGAGGGATAGAGTAGCTCTTCTCCATCCTTACATGACCGTGGAAGCCTTTTTCAGGCAACACCCAATAAGCCCTCAGTGAACAGGCCACGGAGAATACATAGCACAGGACTCTGCCCTAAAGTGGTATTCTCCCAGTGCTCTGATGACAAGAAATTTCTGCTGAAGGTAGTAAGAACCCGATCCAATCAAAAAGAAAATGAGTATGTATAGGGCAAAAGGGTCAGTGCTGTCTTTCCTGAAGTTTCCAGCCCCACCTCCACCCCAGGAGTCCCCTAGTGCAGTGGAATTTTCTAACTGGAGAGAAGCGTGGACAGTATCCCTATGAGCTGTTTTCAAACTATCCATTAGTGAGTCCTGAAATCAGTATAATTGTGGAATTATACCGCAACCAACAATTGTGGAATGGAAGGGAATGGAACCAATTAGAAAATATCAGCGCACATTCCACAAGCAAAGTTATATATTGATTTAGCACTTTAGTTTGTTAGATAGGGGTGTGTGTGTATACTACGTCACAATGTGAAATGTTTTCCTTCTGTGGGTTACAGTCAGAAAAGTTTGAGAGACCCTCCACTACTACAAAACTCCCCTTATTTACAGATGACAATAGGTATACAAAGATCAAATGACACAACCGAGATCACACAGATATTTGTAATTAATCTGGGACCAGACCCAGTTTCTGAAACTTCAAGCCATACCTCACACTGCCTTCCCCATTCAGAACAAACGCCCAGTCAATGACTGTCCAGTCCATCTCGTATTGTCGCAGATTTTTCTCTTCCATTTTTCTTGGTTTGGGCCTTATTAAGTTGATTTCCAGAGCCTATATTTTCCTCTCAACACCTCTGGGGAACGTGTTGTCTCACCAGTGGTATGGGATATTGGTTAAGAGTTCAGGTTCTGGAACTAGACTGGATTCAAATACTGACTCAGACACTTTATGTCTTTAACCTTTATCTGTAAAATGGGGATGCTAGTAATGTAGTTCACCAATTTTAAGACAAGTTTCCCCCCTTCCATGTCTTAACAGCTGTGAAATCAGAATGCACTTTGTGACCAATGGGATTGTGAATTCACTGAAATGTTGTATTATAACCTAGGGTTGTAAGTGTGCAGACTGAGACGTACTGTGGAACCCCCAAACTTGCATCTGTATGGGTTCTGCCAGGCCACAAAAAGACAAAGCATACTTTTAGTGTGAAAGAACTCTAACAGAATAGTGTGCATAGAGAGAGAAGAAAGGACAAGAGTTTCCCAGTAAAACACTCAAAGTTACCCATCCCCTTAGGAGTAAATGCCCAGTCAAACAGGATTGGCTGAAAGTGGGGCCACTGAGTCCCCAAAACTTGCCACAAGTCTAAGCACCTTCTGGCAGGGAACCACAGGAAAGGGGCAGAAGGGGCCAGACAAGTCTGCGATGAAAGGAACAAAATCAAAGTACAAATTAAAATAAAGGCTGGATTGTCAGCCTCACCATGGGGGTCTCACCCACATCCTTTCCAAGTGTCCCTACATTCCTTGACTCCGTGTGACTCCTTCCATGTCCAAGTCCCCGGGGCAAGTCCCAAGCTGAGAAGCAAGCGGAACTACTGCTTTACATGTCTTTCTGCTCCTTCTGCCTTCTCCAAGTGTGTCCTCCCAGTATTCTCCAAGTCTCTTAGCTGCTAAGCTCTACTCCCCTTCAGTGGGGCAGGGAACATAGAATCTCCCTTTATATGGAGACCCCCTCATTGTGACAGGGTTATAGTGATGTTCAGAACCCTTAGAACAATGCCTGACTTATTGTAAGTGCTAGCCAAGTGCTAGCTATTAGCATGTGTCATTATTACTGTTACTCAGGTGGTATTACTCAGTATCTGTCTGATACAGTCAAACTGGACATGAAAGTATCACTCATTCTCTTGCATTCTCAGCATAAGTAGTGCCTCTCCTTTCCAAACCGGTTTTCCCTGGATCTAGTCTGAGAGTTCAGTGTTTTGCACATTATTAGAACTGACTAGTTATTTGTGTAACTAGTGACGATGACTAATCCATGGGTATACCCTAATCTCTACAATGACAGGAAGGATTTAGTCTAACAGGTAAACATTGTCCAGTAGTTACCATGATTCTTGGTACTAGGTAGATGTTCAATCAAATCATTGATAGAATGAATTATGTCTTAAACCCCAAAGAAGATGAGGTAAATGTCCTCTGAAATGGATGTGACACAGTGGCATGAGATTTAGCTTAGTAGACATTCAAATATAATGCGACCTTTTGTGTTGCCTCTTAGCAAGAACTAATACCATTCATAACTTTACATAATCTTATATATATATATTAAGGGGAAAAAGCTGACTTCAAAGTTATAACCCAATCACCACTCTATTAAAAAATAAAATAGAAATGAGAATAGTACACATAAGACTGAAAATAGAATACATCAAAATGTAAACAGCTATTGTGATTTTCTTTCTTTCATTTTTACAGATTCTTTATAATCAGCATGCATTACTTTTAAAATGGGAAAAACAATAAAGGTAAAATTTTGTACCCTCTAGCTTTTAGCCAAGTGACCTCTTACAGTATTAAACTTTTGATGACTCTGGAACTCTGTAAGATTAATTTCATTTCTACTGTTTATTCTGAATTTAAAAGCTGAGAGTGTCATTGAGTATCTTCTTGTTCTCATATTATGCGACACTGTAAAAAGAAAGGCCTGATCAGTTATGTCTTGCAGGCTTTATAATCTTAACTGCCTTAGTCAAATCCCTGGTTAACTCTTTCTTGTTACAGCAATCCAAGATTTTATAGTTTCCCTTGGTAAAATTGGGCTGAAAAGCTTGTATCCCTCTTGAGCATTGCCAGAACTTCTCCTCCTCCTGCTCCAACTCACACATATCATTAAAAAAAAAGTAGAGGAAAAAAATTTAAGACATCTAGTAATTGCTGGCATCTCACTTCCCGGTGCACCGATCTGCACACCAGTGTCCTCGGGGGATGGATGAGTTTGAAATATGAGTGGCCCGCTCATTTAAAGCTTCAGGTCGGCTTAAAGAAGCCACCATGATAAAGTGAGGAAGACACTTGTAGGTACAATGAGAGGTGATTTTCAGCCTAAAGCTCTCTATCAGGTCAAATCTCCAGACCAAAAACAAACGGGGGAGCCAATTTCTTCAGCAGTCACGTTCTGTCCGATTATTTGGACTTAGGGACAAATGGCATCCAGCCTATCAATTATGTTGGTAACACCCCCCTCAATCCAACGATAATCCTTCCGATGCCCACAAGAAGTCCTAGGAATCACAATGACACTGTTTTGTCAACACAGCTTTCTGTGGTCTTTTTTTAAAAAAAGATTTATTTATTTATGCATACAATAACTGGGGTGTAGGCCAGAGGTGTGGGGCGGGGAGAGGATTCACCAGAGACAGAGCAGGAGCAGAACAGGCAGATTGACTGAAATACACTGCTGAGGGGAGCAGCGGGTGAGCAGGAGAGGGCCGCTGCGCCGTGTGGGAAGCTCCCTGGCCAGGGATGGAACTTGTGCTGCAGTGGCTGCCGATAGCTTCATGGGCTGAGACTTAACCCGTTGCGCCACCAGGGAGGCCCTGCTTTCTGTGGTCCTTTGTGCTTGGGTCTGTATTCTCCAATAAGACTGAAGATGTATTGGCTTTGCAGTATCCTTACCAATGAAATTATGCAGCATTGACGCACCACAGCCATTTGTGGAAGTGCCAGAGCTGGATTGTACTAGCTAGGGCGAGCCCATTGTCAGAGAGGAATTTTGAGCTGGTATTTGTTAGACTAACCTTACGTAGCTTGACAGCACAGTGGAAGTCTTTACCCCTATCCCCCACATTGGCACATCCAGGCTTCCGTTCTTTCTAGTTTTTAATTTATTTTGCACATTTGATTTACATCACCGACTTTATCTGTATTACTCAGATCACCAGTCCCTAGAGGCAAAGCTCAGGCTCCAAATAGCTCTCTACCTGAGATAGGCTGACTTTGTCCAGACTATTCTTGGTTTTAGCACTGAAATCCCCACGTCCCAGGAAACCTCCTCCATCGTAGGCATATCAGGAGGGTTGGCAGCCTGAGCCTTAGGTCACGTTCCACGGAATAGTTGTAGACCAGGATTGGACTTTAAGTAATTTATGGAGAGAGCAGCCGTCGGGGACTTGGAGGGGGGCGCTGATCAGAGTCCGGAGTTGGGCTGCTGAGCAGGTTGCTGGACACCAACTCCAGGCTGCTTCCGTGGGGATCTCTGGAACACAGTGCACATTTTGAGGCCACGGAACTGGGCTTGCTCTCCCGAGTCACTAAGCCATTGGCTGTGGATTTCTGGGCAGTGGGGGGGGGCAGCAAGACCATGCCCACTTCACTGAGGGAGGTTCCCTGAAAATGGGAGTAATGGACCCATAGCAGCCAACACTCAGAGCAGCTGAAGCAAGGGATCTGACACCAACAGCGTTAACCTCTCCCAGATTTTGTGACGCTACTAGGATACCACAGGCTCGAGCTGGCTTTAGAGCTAGATGGTGACATTGAGCTTGCTCGCTCACCACCACCTCCATCCCATGTATGCATGGAAATGAGTCTGGCGACATGGCAGAGATGAAGCAAATGCCTGTTTCTTTCTTCATCTTTTCCATGGTGACAAGTTCCTCTGGGCCTCGTGAGGCCCTAAGGCAAGGAAACCTAGACCCCTGTCCTGAATTGGTTTCATGACATGCAGGTACTATTTCAGTGGCATGCGAGCTTGGAAAGGTATATTTTTACACTTTCCAGCAAATGAAGGCATTTGTGCATTTGGCCTAGGGTAGTATTTTGTCATCTGTCCCAAAATACAAAGCTTTGCACAGCAGAAATGGTGGAATCACATCCCTGTGGGCAAAAACCATTAGTTTTGTTTTTCCATTTGGATGTTTTCCATTTTCAGAACACAACCAGTTTGGGATTACAAAATACTTTTTGGTGAGAACTTTGAGGTGAGGACAAAAGCAGTTTGTTCTTTTGTAGACTTACATAAACTGCTCCTGGTTTAAACACCACTCTCTCCAGTTGTTAACTTCATCAGCAGTAACGGCCCTCTTGGTTTCAGTCTCCTGCAGAACTGCTCTGTTCCGGGCCGTGTCTCCTGTAGGCTGTACAGAACAGGAATGGGCTTGGGGGCTGAGGGGTATTTTAAGGATACGTGGAAACATGGGGGTAGGGGACATCCTCACGTTTGGTCTCTCTGTGCCTTTGCTGCTGGAGACTTCAAACTCACACTATCCGAGTTTCTGTCTTCTCTCCACCTTCACTCTTAATATCTCTTGCCTTGTGATTTCTGTTTTCTTTAGCTCTCTGGGGTTTTTTTGTTTGCTTGTTTTCCCAACTTAGCCACATTGCTACCATCTAAATTTTTCTCTATGTACTGTGATCAAACTCTCCAGGAAAGAGCACCTGATGGGGTCAGTTATTTGCTATCTAAGTCAAAGATTACCACATAGACCACAGGCCAGATCATAAATCAGGCTGTCTTGACATGGGCACTGTTGACAGTTGGAGCCAGACAATTTTCTGTTATGGGGTCTCTCTCCTGTGCACTGGAGGATATTTAGCAACATCCCTGACCTCTACCTACTACGTGCCAGTAGGCTCCACCTCCCTCAGATAGGACCACCAAAGTGTCCCCAGACATTGTCAAATGGCTCCTGGAGGCAATATCGCCCGTGGTTGAGACCCACCCGGAATACAGCCCTGGACAGCTCACCGCCATGTCAGTACAGTTGCATGGAGCACGCGGTGGGGTGACCTGTGTCTGAGTAATCCCGGGAGATTTATTTTCTGCACACCTGATTCCCTTTCACTGCGGGGGTATGTCTTCAGGAGACAAGCTTTAGCTATCTGCCCCTTCAGCAATTGCTTCAGCTGCCTCTCCCACCCAAGAGCACACCGGTGCGACAGGCAGCTCATGAGCAGTGTGAGAGTATAAAGGCCTGGCCATTTAGCCCCAACTCAGGAGGATTCTGACATTCCAGCCTCAGAGCTCCATGAGCTTGACTGAAATGGTCCCTTGGCCTGCAGCCATGCTCGACTTCTCCCAATTCCCATCCTGCTTCCATCTTCTACTTCCACAGCTGTCGACCTCATGGGCACACCTCACTAACTGTCCTGCTCTCTCAACTTTGTCATAGTGTCTGCTTCCTGAGGAGCCCAGTCTGCCAATGGGTCTTGCAGTTGACCCATCTGGGAAGCATCTGGGAAAAAAAGCATTATAAGAGGCCCATCCTAGTCACTGGGTAATTTGACCCACTCTTGCTTTCATGACGAGGTTGGCGATTTGGTCCAGTATATGTAGTGTCTGAACACGTGATCTCCATTAGTGAGCAAGGACTTTAGGGACATATAATTACGTCAGCCTCTTTCCTTATACTGGAAGCTCAGCAGCACACATCCTAACGACAGGCAAGAGTTAGAATGAAACGCAGTCGATAAAATAGATCATAAAAGGAAATGGGCTGCAGTGTGAGCCCTGTAAGGACAAAGAGCGTGCATTGCTCTTTCTCTTTTTTCTTTTTTTTTTTTTTGATTTCTTGTATCTATGTATCTAACATCTTGAAGATAGATGATGCAGGGTAGACTTTGCTTGAATAAATACCTAGGCACTCTAAAGATAATTCTTCCTCTAATACAGTAGGAGAGAACTCAATCTATTGCCTAATCTGATGGCCTGAAGAAGTTATGAGCTTTACTTTATTTTCAGCCAGCTAAGAATTGATTGACTGTGTCACTCGGCAAGTGTCCATACAATGATCAGTATAGGTCAAAGTCTGTTCTAGGAACTGGGAAAAGTAGTACATAAAAGAAAATACCATTCTCGTGGAGCTTAAATTTTAATATGAGAAGGCAATCAGTCCTAATAAATCTGACAAAGAAGAAGGCATAGTGATCCAGGTAGAGGAAACAGTAAATGCAAAGGCCTAGAGATGGAGCATGGGTTACAGGATTAGTGAAGTAACAAGGACGTTAGTAGAACCGAAGCCGAGGAGGCAAAATGGTGATAATAGGTCAGTGAGTGACCAAGAACCAGACCGGATAGGTTCATGTCGACAAGGATTGAAAAAGCCTTTGGAATTTGTTTTCAGTAAGAAGGGAAGATTTTAGGAGAAATCTACCTAAGAAGTGACAAAATCTGACTTATTGTGTCTGTAGGATTTATCTACTTATTCATTCATTCATAGATGAATTAGCAAACACTCAGCACTTGGAATATGAAGATGACAGAGTTCTGACCTTGGAGCACTCAAATTGTAACCAAAAGAGATAGACTGTTGAAAAGTTTCATGATGTTCTACCGTGGTGATGAATAGTGAGTGTTGTAGGAGTAGAGTTGAAGGAGGAAGGAATTCTCCAGGGAGGGAAATGAGATGTCTTATATAAACTAGTATTAATGTGCATTATCCAGGAGGCTACATGCACATCCAAGGTAGCGTGTTTCACATGAGAGGAATCCAGCAAGAAATGCTTCTCATAGCTTGGCCCTTGATTTCACTTAGCAGGAATCACAAGGTATATTCGGTAATGAGAATCAGCTTCTCCTTTCTACTTCGCCATTCTGATATGATGAATATCCCCCTTTCCAATTTTCCATGTAGCCTCCTTATAGCCCTTTTGTCCAGAAAAGGGATTTCTTATGTATGTACAATGAATATAAATACAGGTTTTTGAGAGTGCTAATGTTTTAATGAACTAGAAATAGGCAGACGAGAGAGAGGATAATTGAAGGATTAGTCAACACGGGGGCAATTTGACTTGGAAAGAGAAAACCTGAGCAGGAAATGTCTGGGAAAAAATTTGGTAAGGAATGGAATGAGCTAACTGATGGTGTGAGTTAAGGACAGAAGGAATTTATTCTCCAAAGGTAAAAAGTGGACAGTTCATGCTGTGGAAATGACTTAGGCCAGCTATCAAGGGAAAGAGACTAATTCAAAAGACTTGGCCCAGGAGGTCTGGAGCAGGTACATCCATTAGAGGTGTCGGGAAGAGGGAAAAATTTGACCCAAATATTCACTTATTTCTGGAACCCCACACAAAAGCTATCTAGAAATCTTGCTGTCTTGGGGCAAGATAAGACAAGAAGGCTTATGTCTTCAACATAACCTCACGTCAGATCATTTCTCTAACTTGAACCTGCCACACTATTATTTTCACACTGATTTAAGTAGAAAGACAACAACAACCAAAAAAAGACAGTGAGTTTGGCAATGTGAGATTTAATTTTAAAATCAGAACTAAAAACAGAAGGCAAAACAAAAATGCCTTTGTTTATTATTTCTTTCTAAAAATACTTAGCTATTTGTTTTGAATTCTAAGCAATACTAATATAAAATGATAAAACACAGTTGACTTTCATAGTCGACACCAGCTTCAGAATGCCAAAAGGAAGATTAGTCTCCTTTCATGTTTTACTACTCTGAGAACTGCATAAAATTCTTTCAAGTGTCAGAAAATGGCTGGAGAAGGAGTAGGAGGATTGTTTACTGGCGTTGTTCCCGAGGCTCGTGCTGTGGCAGGTGCCAGGCAAATGAACTATGGAACCAAAGTCCATCTCTCACATTTACCTCATTATCCAGGGTCCCTTATACTGACAGTCGATTAGTGGAATAAATATCTAGATAACTCACAACATTCATGGTAATAATAATAAGAGGGCTAGGAATAGAAATAATGAGCACTTTTGCTCTTACCACTGAGTAAGGATTTTGTATGGATTAACTTGTTTAATCCTTACAGCAGCCCTATAAAATAAGGATTATTGTCTCCATTTCCTAGAAGAGATAACTGAGACTAGGAAACTTTAATAATACATTCAAGTTCATATGTATAACCATTGTGGGTTATCAGCTTCAAAGAAGGGGCTCCAAGGACTTGTCAGTAGCAATCCACAAGTCGCAGCTACATGGGCTAAAGGGGATTATCCCCATTAATCATGGGGTGGTCGTGGAGGAAGTGGCTGGTAACCGATAGAGAAGACTTGATTTGGGAATATTTCTCTATTCTTTAATCTCTTTGATTATTATTCTCCCCCGCCTCTCTTATATGAGAATAGTAACCTATTCTCTCTCATGCTTGTGGTCAGCTGTAGTTCAGGCAATCTAGATAAAGTTTCACTGGGAAGTTCTGCTTCAGACAAGTTGGCTGGACTTGGCTATAGGCTAGGAGTTCAGCTCAAAAGGACTCTAAATATGCCAGGTTTTGAGGCCCAGCATGAGGGATCAGCGACCACCTGGGGCATGTTTTCATGGCCAGTTGCCAGAGCACAAGTGTACATGTTCATACTGTCTTCTAAGGCTCCACTGGCCAAAGCAATCACGTGATCAGGCCCCCAGGGGGGCAGGAAGCACACTTCACCCACCATGAGACTATGGCTAAGTTATAGATGTTTAATCCCTTCACAAAGGAATAAGGAATTGGGACCAGAATTTAATTTCACTCACTCTCTTATTCCCTTAGTTGCCTTCATAGCCTTAGCTCTTTCCACTTTTATCTTGCTTCTTAAATGGAGGTACAGCCCATCTCTAGTTACTTGCTTTTTAATATCTGAGTGGTTCCCTACTGTCTCAGGTTTCAAATTTTACTTTCATCGAAATTTCCCTGGTGCCTAATACAATACCATTTACACAGAAAGCATTCAGCAAATGGTGTTGACTACCTCCTGTCTTTTAAAGGCACATCTGGAAAGACACGAAAGGCATCTGGCATTATGGCGCTGACTTGGTAGTAACCTGACATAACCCAGATGGCCTGCAAGTCGTAGCCACCTTTACCTGGAGGCAAGTCCTGTGCTGATACCATCAGCCAGTTCTGCTTGAAATTACTCAGAGGTTCTGCAGTCTAGGTCAGTCACGGCTCCATTTATAATCACACGCCTCCTCCTACCTCTGGCCTCAGAAGACTTGACTTCCTCCCAACTGTCCGAAACAGTCATAGTTGGGTTCTTGAAGTTTTGTATAAGTCAGTTTGAAGGAGCTTTTCTTCCAAGAGTAATTCCACCAAACATTAGTTATTAAACTTTGTGTGACTGCACAGCCAGCAGCACTGGCTATTAGAAAGAATGTTTATCTCCGCAACTCAGTCACCTTGCCAAGTAGTTTAGTGTGAACTCCTGGCTTCCCAGATCAAATGTAAGCCTGATACTCTAAATGACTTGGCAATCTGCTGACAAATCCCATGGTGTGGTATTCTGTTCACTATGTGTGATGGTCTCTGAGCTCAGTGTTATCTGTCTGACAGCTCATATAATATTTACAGGTTGTTATTCGTGAGGAATTTTAGTTAGCCATAAAGATTTTCACAGCTATGGCAGACATTAGAGGTCTCATTCATCACTCTTGTGACCTTCCCCTCTGGAATGTAGCCCATCTGTCTCTGCTCTTGAAATCTTTATGGAAAATCTGCCCATCTTTGAAAGTTTAGCAAGAGATCTTAAAGTTTTCATTGAATCTTTACTTTTGATATACGATACAGACACAGAAAGCACTATTCTTACTTTAATGTTTTGAAAAGTGTAAAATTTAACGTGGCCTTTCAGTTAAATGACAGGAAACCCACTCTTGCTATAGGGACTCTGTGCATCACATGAAAAGAAACTCGAAATCATACAGAAAGCAACTGCAATGGGGGAAAAATGATACATCCATACACAGCCATTTGGTCTTTAATACATGAAAACGGTTACAGTCTCGATTACAACCTTAGGAAGTGGAAAAGATGAAATAAGTTTTTGTGGGACTCATTATATGAAAGGAGACCCTAAGCAAATTCCGTAAATCAATGAAGTGAGTAGGCTACTTCACAGAACAGGACAGAGGGCAAGCTGCCCTGAGGCGTTCCCCACCTCCACTCACATTTTCCTTTTGTGCACCACTTCTCAAATGCTTGGGTAGGACCTAATTCTGCTGCTTCCTTCTGTATACTCCCTTCCTTCAACTTCTGGGGTCTGGTTTGGCCTTCACCACTCTTGTAAAATTGCTCTGTTGCGATCAGCAGTGATCTTGTAACCAAAGACTACTTCTTCTTCTAGATGCTCAGTCCATGGAACCCACAGATGTTTGGGCCTCCCCAGCTAGCTGTCCTTCTTGTTTACCCTCCTTGATTCTACTCTTAGTGCTGTTTTTCTTTGACAGCTTTTCTACTGCCACTACCATTTTGGGGTGTTCTCCCAGATACAGTTCTCGCTTTACAGCCTCTTTCCCTTAAGGAATGCAGCCATTTTTACAGCGTTAGCTATCATCTACTACTTATGATTTTGTCCTTTTATTATAATTTCAGTAATAAGATCTGCTTTCCAATTGTTTTAACCTAGATATATAATTTATCTGAAATTCACCGCTCAGCTTATTTTTTTCTGCCAGTGAATGTCCCTAGTGACTAAGGACCTAGTAACTAAGTAATGTACCTAGTAACTAAGTCTTAAAAGAGCAGTCATCCGTAATTTCTCACCTTAATGGGACAAGTTCACTTATGAACTACAACTCTCGATCTCCATTCTCTTACCTCTAAACCATTATACATAGTACCACAATTTTTTTAATCTTTTCATTAAGGTAATCTTATGTTTATAAAACAGGCTATGACCCTCTATTTTCTGTTGTGTCAAATATGAATTAATCTATTCATCATTCATGCTAATGAATAGTGAGGAAACAGTCTAGCTTAGACAAAACAATTGGCTAGATGTCAGGTGGCTTGGCAGAGATATAGAAAGCCCAGGCAGTTTGTATTCAAAGGCATTTCTCACTGTCATAATTTACACTATGTATGGCAGGTTAATAGTTAAGAGTGGGTCCAAGGTTGAGGACAAATGTTGCCCCGTTGAGGCAGAGAGATTGCTTTCTAGCATCACCCTTCTTATCCCATAGGTATGGAAAAATTACATTTTTTGTATAATATTTTTCAAAAACAATTTCATAAAAAGAGTGGTAGTATCACAGTTCCAGACTTCAGAGTCTTCAGCAACACTATAGTAATCAAAACAGTATGGTACTGAAAAAAAAAAAAACACATACAGTCCAATGGAATAGAATCGAGAGCACAGAAATAAACCCACACACATATGGACAGTTAGTCTATGACACGGGAGCCAAAGGAATACATTGCAGAAAGGAAAGTCTCTTCAGTAAGTGGTGTTGGGAAAACTGGGCAATGACATCCAAAAGGATAAAACTAGATCACCATCTCAGACTTTAAATAAAAATTAACTCAAAATGGATAAAGACATGGATGTGAGACCCAAAACCACAAAAAAAAATTGACAAACACTCCATAACGTAGGCTTCCAAAGTCTTTGTGGTTTTGTCTCCAGTAGCAAGAGAAATAAAAGGAACTATAAGCAAATGGAACTACATGAAATAAGAAAACTCCACAGCAAAAGAAACTATCACTGAAACAAAAACACAGTCCACTTAATAGGAGAAAATATTTTGTCTGCCATACACCCGACAAGAGACTAATATCCAAGAGCTACAAAAAACTCATTCAATGAATAAACAGAAAACAACCCAATCAGAAAGTGGGCAAAGAACTAAATAGACACTTCTCCAAAAAAGACAGACACATGGCCAACAGACACTTGAAGAAATGCTCATCACTTACCATTGGGGAAATGCAAATCAAAACCACAATGAGATGCCATCTCACACTCCTGAGAATGACCCGTATAAAGAGTCCAAAAACAACAAGCATTGAAAGAATGTGGAGAAAAAGGAGCCCTCGCACACTGTTGACGGACTGCAAACTGACATAGCCCTTAAGGAAAAGAGTATGGTAATTTCTCCACATCTACTATAAAACCCAACAATTTCAGTCCTAGGTATCTACCTGAAGAATGCATAGGCACTAATTTCAAAGGGAAACATGTACTCCCATGCTCATTGCAGCATTACTTACAATAGTCCAGTTACAAAAACAACCTAAGTGCCCAAGGATCGATGAGTGAATTAAGATGTGGTACCTAGACACAGTGAAATACTACTCAGTGATAATAAAAAAGATGGAATCTTTCCATCTGTGACAATGTAGATGAAATGGAAGGAATAATGCTAAGTAAAATAAGTCAGAGGGAGAAATATGACTATTACATGGTTTCAGTGATATGTGGAATATAAAGGAGCAGAACAAAGTGTCAGTCAAACCAATCCGATAACAAACACTACAAATCTGTCTGTAGAATTAAGGTGATCATAGAGGGAGGCAGGAGGTGGAGAGCAAAGTGTGGAGAGGGCCCCCCGGACTTTGGTCGAAGACTGCAGGTGCCTTGGTGGTTGGTGTGGTGTGAGGATGTGCTTCTGAGGAGGTGCCGTCGATGCCTCTGGTTACATACGGTGTTGTAAGCCAATGTTATTCCAACGAAAAAACAATTTCACATCTATTTCATCTTGACAGCATTTTGATAAGGGTGACACATTATCTGATTTGCATATAAGTAAATGAAGATTCAGGGTAAAAAAAAAGACTTGCATGAGAGTATGCAGTAATGATAGAGGCAGGACTTAAATCCAGTTGTTCCGAGTCTGTCCTCTGGACTCTACTTGATGCAGATACTTCTCAAGACACTAGGTTGGGCTTTAAGATTCAAAGGCAATGTGCTGAGTCCCTTTCTGAGTCCAAAAAGTTTACAGTCTTTCAGGAAGGAAGGAACATGAGAGAGCATGTTCACAATAATCCACTGTATCAGGCGGTATGTCTAACATGCCTTGAGAATTATACCAACTAAATGCCACTGACCTACAGAAAAAGGATTTTTCTCATTCCCCATGAATCAGTGAAGAAAGACTTCTGCTGGCAAGAGTGCAATTTATGTAAAATGCCTTTAAAATGTTCCTAGCCTTTAATCAAAAATATTTCTAGGAATTTTGCCTAAGAAAATTAACAGAAATGTGTGCGAAGATTTATCTACAAAAATGCAGTGGAAAGTGGAAAACAGCCTAAATGCTCAATTTTTTTCAGTAAACCATTTTACGCCATTAATGGAATATGGTTCAGCCATTTAAAATGTGTTATATGCCAGCAAGCTCGCTCTTAAGTATTCATCTTAGAAAAGTGAAAACTTAGGCTTACCAAAAAAAAAAAAAAAAAAAAAAAAAAAAACCTGTGCATGAATGTCCATTCCAGGTTTACTCATAATTGCCACATGCTGGAAACAGTTGAATGGATAAACTGTAATACACCCATATAATAGAATACTACTTAGTGATTAAAAGGAACACATTATTGATACACATAGCAATAGGGATGAGTGTCACACCCATTATGCTTCCTAGATGAAATCAGTCTCAAAAAGTTACATACTGTATGATTCCATTTAGATGACATCCAAAATAGGCAAAAGTGTATAAACAGAGAACAAGAAAAGGCCACCGCGTGCTGGGGTGACGGAGGAAGTGACGACAACGGGGTAGCATAAGGAAAATTTTGGGATCGAGGGAACTGTTCCATCTCCTCGTTTTGTGAATCTGTGCATGTGTGATAATTCACAAACTCGTACGTCCCCCCAAAAAAGTTTTTGCCATTATGTAAATTTCTAAAACACAAATTATGGAGGACTATGCAAAGATAGGGAAAAGTGCTGACGTATTTTTCTACAATACATTTCAAGTGACAAGGCCATGTAAAAACTTGTCTGTGATAACATCTGAATTTCACAAAATAATATGTGTTTATGAAAAATGACTTGTGTGGTGATGGGAATTCTGTAGGTTTGAAATTTTCTTCTGTGTTTTTCTGCAATCAGAAAGAAAGAAATGTTACTGAAAAATTATTTTTTAAAAAGAAAGGTGTGGTAGAGGGGGTGGTACCTAAGCTGAGCCAGGAGTGATGTGAGCACCCATGAGGCAGGCCAGGGAGTTAATCACCCCCCCACACACACACACACCCCATACTCCAACAGTAGCCCTCAAGCAGCTGAAGATAAAATACTACAGTACTTTGTCCCTTGGGTGGGATAATTCAAAAGTGTGTTCTACACTGAAGCCCCCATCTTCACTGGGCCCCACGTGCCCAACGGGGTCCTGCAGCCGCGATCAGCTTGCCGCCTTTCCCAGGCACTTCCGGCTCCTCTGCCAGTAGTTGCTTGAATCGCCCCCCAAACTACTTAAACCCACATTGTCATCTCCGTGTCTGCTTCTGGGGGATTGCCAGCCAGATGACTTTCATCCTCCTGATTGCTGTAGCATCAGCCATCATCACATCCATGTCCCAGGCAAGAAGAAAAAGATAAGAAAAGGAAAAACCTGCCTCTCAATTGAGTCAGCCATTTTTAAAGCACTTTCCCCAACGCCTCACTTGAGTGTCCTCAGCTTACATCATAGGCTTTTGGAAACACTGTCAAACACAACAGTGAGAAATCCTGTCACTAAAGAAGAGGACACTGGGTATTATACAGACGTTGTCTCTGTCATTAAGCACTGGGACCTGAAAGCTCAAACAAGGAGAAGCATTGAGGTCCTGTAAGGAAGGACTGGGAGAAAAAGGTGAGCTAAATTCATAAAGGGCTTTGGGTACCAGAAGGACTTTGAAATAGTTTATATACAGGAGAACTATGGCAGGTTTTTCAGTAAGGGAGAGTACTTTGGAGAAATTATAGTCTATTAGTCCTATACTGGATTAGCTGAGAAGTAAGGGAGAACCTGAGGAAAGATAGAAGGCCGTTGCCATACCAGCAGCGTGAGGAAGTGTCTGTACTTTGCTCCCCCACATCAGTGCTCCACACTTCCTTGGAAGGTTGACTTCTGTGGGCTGGATCAGTGGGATCTTTAGCCCTTTCGCTTCAGATCGAGCTCAATCAATGGAGAGCCATGGTAGGAGATGGGCGGGAAAATGGATCCTGAGATCAGAATGTTTATTCCCTTGATTCCCTTCCTGTCTGCTCACCCTGACCCAAGATCCTGTCGGGCACGCCTCTTTACTCAGGTGCAGGCACTGTTGTTGGCTCTGGGATCTTGGATGGTGGACAGTCAGGCAGTGCTAGGCTCCCCGTCCCCCGACTTTTCCCTCTCCCTTCTTTCTCTGCCCTCTGCTCACCCCTCAGACCCGGTGTTGGTGATGACTACCTACTATTGTTATCCCCTCTGATTTCCCTGTGCCTTGCGCAGCCCTTTTACTAAAAACTCTTTTCAACGTCCCCAATTTGAATGTGCCATCTGTTTGCTGCTAGGACCCTGACTTAGTGTCCCATTCAACACTCCAAAAGGAAATTGTTTCTAATCAAAAACCTCATCGCATTTAAATAATAAGGTCCTGAGGAACCATAAAATATATAGAAGAAAACACAGGCAAAACACTTCATGATAGACGTCTCAGAAACAACTTTAAAGACTCATCCCCCAAAGCAAAGAAGGTGAAGGAAAAGATCAACAGCTGGGATTACATCAAACTCAAAGCTTCTGTACAGTAAAAGAGACAATAACCAAAACAAAGAGACACCCTACTGATTAGCAGAAAATGTTTGCACTCCACACAACTGATAAGGACTGATTTCAAAGATCTACAAAGAGCTCACAGACTCAACAAAAACAAAGCAAACAATCCAGTCAAAACATGGGCGGAAGAGCTAAAAAGACACTTCTCCAAAGAGGAAATGCAGATGGCCAATGGGTATATGAAAAAAATGCGCAACATCACTTACAATCAGGGAAAAGCATATCAAAACCACAGTGAGAATGGCACATGTTTTAAAAACTGGCAATAACAAATGCTGGTGAGGATGTGGAGAAAAAGGAACTCTCCTGCACTGCTGGTGGCAATGCAAACTGGTCCAGCCACTATGGAAAGTTGTGTGAAGTTTCCTCAAACTACTAAAAAATTGGAGCTATCATATGACCCAGCAACTCCACTGCTAGGAATCTACCCAAAGGACACAAAAACATTAATTTGAAAGGAAACCTCACCCCTATGCTTATTGCAGCGCTATTTACAATAAGTAAGGTATGGAAACAACCTAAATGCCCAAAAACAGATGACTGGATCAAGAAGATGTGGTATATATACACAATGAAATACTATTCAGCAATCAAAAAAGGTAAACTCATGCCATGCACACAGCAACATGGATAGAGCTAGAGGTGATTATGCTCAGTGAAATAAGTCAGAAGGAAAGAGAAAAATATCGGATAGTTTCACTTATGGGAGGAATATAGGGGAACCAAATAAGGGATCGGGGGGGGGAAAGAAAGACAAAACTAGCAGGCACCTATAAATCAGAGACATTCAGCAGGAGAAGAGGAGGGAGAGGGGTTAAAACAGTGGTGGGAGAAGCACAAGAGACTATGGTGATGGTTCACAGATGATTTGGTGATGGAAATTTTATAGGGACTGCACATGAGAGGAGAAAGCAAACTGTACAAAAGTGAACAATGATATAAAAAATTTTATATATATATATATATATATATATATATATATATATATATATAGAGAGAGAGAGAGAGAGAGAGAGAGAGAGAGAGAGAGAGAGGGAGGGAGGAAGGGAAATAGAAAACATAAAACCCTGTCAGTGGTACATAAAACTTTTTATAAAATTCTATTTAAAAAAAAAACTATACAAGTGCAGCCTCAAAATAGCCAAAAATCAAGTCATATTATGGGTTATGAGATGGGGAAAGAAAACAAGACCCAAGTCCGTGTTGCCACAAGCATCGCACTTTAAACAATAAGACATAAGTAGATGAAAATAAAGATAGGAAAAAATACATGCAGAAAAAAGTAATTATCAGGCATAAAGGCCATTTGATAAAGATGAAGAGGTTGATTCAGAATGTAGGTATCAGGTATCACATTTTGTGTATCCATTCATCCGTCAATAAACACAAGTTGGTGAAAAAAAAAAAGGTCCTGAGGCCACTGGGCATGTTTGGACCC
Source organism: Scalopus aquaticus (assembly GCA_004024925.1). NCBI lineage: Eukaryota > Metazoa > Chordata > Mammalia > Eulipotyphla > Talpidae > Scalopus > Scalopus aquaticus. The sequence continues at coordinate 34,098 of PVIJ01010767.1, read as the reverse complement.
CGGCAAATGCCAGCACAGGGCTGAGCACATCATGTGCATTCAACAGATAGCAGTTGATTTTAAGGCTGGGATCTTACATGCGCTTATGGGGAAAGACACTCAGAGGCTAAATTAAGTGCACAATAGCAGGAACTGTGTCCATCCCGTCTGTTGTGTTAGAGCCACACTTTGCGTGGTGGGTGAAATGATGGTAGCTATTGTTTTGTTTCTTTAGGAATGAGGCCTCCCTTTTGACCTGTCAAATGAAAACAGGTCTCATCTTAGTTGTTCTGAAATTAGCTTTTCTAAACTGATCAGATGATTTAATTTAGATGTCTGGAACTGCACCAGTGGTAGAAATGACAGTGGAGCCGAGTTTGACCAGAATAAAAGGAAATTGTTTCCAATCAGCCCCTCCAAAGCGCTCCTGTGAGATGTGCTGAGTGTGAAGTTGTTCAGTCATTTGGTGGAAATCATAGGAAGGTTAAGTTTAGATTGCAGGTAAAGCGCAGAAAACTTGGGTTGGAGGACATTACACACTTTTTTGAGAGATGTTTATTGACCCAGTTCTTTGGCAAATATTTATAGACCATACACATTAGGATAGAAAAAAGTTACAAGGACTAGACAGACCTGCTTGTGATCCTGGATGCCTGCTTTACCAACTGCATGATCCGGGCTAGTTCAATGGACATTTCTGAGCCTCAGTTTCCTTATGTGTAATAATGGAACAACACGATATCATCGGGCTTGGGAGGTTACATTGAGGAAGATACGGTACAAGGTGCACACATGTTTGTTTTCTCTATTTCCTGAATCATCTGACTTCAGTTTGAGTAGTAAACCAAAGTTAGGATCTACTAGTGAATAAGAAGTGTGCACATTAAATTCCATGTGATCATAAGTGTTTCATCATCTGCAATGTGTGTGTGTGTGTGTGTGTGTGTGTGTGTGTGTGTGTGTGTATTGCAGAGCATTGTATCAACCGTGCGACTTGAGGTCATGGTTTAGGAACACAGAGGATCTTTGCTCCCTCCCGCCCTGCCCTACCACCTCTTCTAGATTAAGCACTCTCAGTGGGAGCAATATTGTCCGCAAGGGGCTGAAACTTGGTTCCTCGGGGACAAAACCAAATTTTTTTAATGAAAAGCACAGATATAGCCCATACATAAACAGTATGTCCATGGCATTACAGTTTCATGGGTGATTAGGAAAACATGTCTAAAAAGGTTCCTGGGTAGTGGGAAGGAGAGCTACATAGAGGCAAAGGTGTTGAGAAAGATTGCCCTATAGTAGATCTCCTTGAGAGAACTTTTTCAGAAAACCTTCTGGAATTTACATAATTCTAAGGAGTCAAGCGCTGGGGACTAGTTGCTTCTGATGCATTTTAACTCCGGAAGTGAGGCTTCTGTTTTGTCTCCAGTGAACGCTATCTAACTCATTTCTCTAACCTGCTCCCACTTTTTTTTTTGACCCAGCTATGTTATCAAACTCCAAATCCAGCAAGTATGAGAAAAATAGAAAGATGAATGAATGTATTTGGGTCTGAATTCCAGAGAGTGCTCTTTTGGCATGGTTTAAATAACATTAGCATTCTTTCTAATGTTCTGGGTAGGCCCCCGTGCCGATTCAAATATAACTTAACCGCAGGGCGCAACACTTGGCACATCCTGTTCATCACGCATCCAAAAAGGATCGAAATAAGAACTTCCCCTCGACAGTGTGGTCTGCATTTGTGACTTTTCAAAACCACCTTGGGCACAATATTGAATCCTGTCACCTCGAGGGAGGAAAGCATTTGAAGGTAGAACTGCCACCTTTTCTTGCTCTCAATAACACACTGCATCTGTGACGCAAGGGGAAATTCAGTGGTGGGCTTTGGAATAAATAAACCTTGCGTACTTTGCTGTTTAAATTCAGTAGACAATACCCCACAATGCTGGCGCCTTGTGATAATGGCTGGTTTCTATGTTCGAGAATCTTAATCACAAAGCTGCGCTGGGATCACCCGGAGTGGCTAGAGAAACAACTGTATAAGAAAATACCAAAGGACAGCACAGCATCGTATAAAAACTATTTGCCAATAAATCTGTTTTTGATGGCCCACTAAAAATGGACACACCAGGCATAAAAGATGTGTGTGTCTATTATGTTGGCTTTGTGGAACATGGCAGGCGCCCACTGGCACACTGAGATAAGAAACAGCTGTTGTTGGTGTCGACACTAAGGCAAGAAATGAGATGATAATTCTGGGATACATTTAGGAGAGTTACCATATAGTTTATCAACTTCTGAGTATATGCAAAACCAGAATCATCTGGCAGCCCCAAGCAAAATTGCCCACAACTCCTCAGCAGTCTCTGGGGAAGGGGGCGCTGGATCCAAATGCCACCCGCGTGTTATTTCTAGAGCAACGACTTCCAGGGTGCGTGGCTGTGGTGGTGATGGTGGGGGGAGGGGGGCCAAGAGAACGCTGTTGTTGTGTTCCTGTTTTTATTGCCTCAAGGACATTTTTAATATAAAATTTCAGTTGCAAATGATGACTGCAAAGCAGTTGCTTAGACTCATTTAGAAACTGAGTCCAAGGGAGAAAAAAACCGCTTTCAGTGAGACTGAATCTCATCATTGTTTCTGTTTGCCAGCTACACAGAAAGACAAAAAGCTTTCTTTTTAATTTACGAAAGACGTTTTAAGTTTTAGAAACAATTTCTCTATACTGTGTATGTACTCTGTTAAAAATATAACAATTAAGAGTGATTACAAACACTTAAAATTTCACAGCGATCACTGTCTTTGGAATACTCTCTTTAAATCTTTTCAACTATTTAGTTCAAGCATATTCTGATCACTCCTCAGGCATTTTATTGATTTTTGTTTCCTTTAATGCTTGACAATGCAAAATCCACTACTGGTACTCTGTGTCAGCCTTGCCTTTAGCTCAGCAATGCACTGTTGCTTCTCTCCCTCTCCCCGCCCCACCCCCACCCCCCATTCTCCTTCTCGAGATTTTCTGCTTGAAGATTGTTCCATTCAGGCAAAGAGCCCGTGGCCCAGCCAGGCCACCAGTAGACCTCTCAGCATACTTCTCTCTGAGAGATGCCTAAGAATAATGTAGAACATCCAAATTCATACCCAGCAGTCTCTGAATCAGAATTCCTGAACCATTCCCATGATAAAGAATTAGAAAGGGATGAGAGAAATTTGGGGACCTCACCCCACAGAGGGCTTTCAAGGAGACAAGAGCCCTTCTTTATTCTGTTTTGGCATTCGGAGGCTCGGTCATGCAGCCAGCAAGGCCTACGCCAGACACTCTCTGGAGTTCTTCTTCCTTCTCTGATACCAGGACTTGAGGACGGGTGTGCACTGAGCAGCCGGGAGCTATGATTGTGGATTCTCTATCACATTTCCTGCTAGTAAGGACCTGGGTTTTGGGTCCCATAACATCACACTCCAATTGGCTAGTTCAGGGAATCCAACTTAGGTTCTCAAATCAGCTCTTACTTTGTGAATTAATCTGGGCAAGAAGAGGAAAACCAACAAGTTGAGTAGAGAATGAGAAAGGAGGAGGGAATACAAAAAGAAGGACAAGGAGATTGAAGGCAAGGGACTACTTCAAAACGGCAGATAAATGTCCTTTCCTCTGACACTAAAAATCTATCTGCCAAAATGAAAAGGCATAATTAGCAGCTAAGTACAAATCTATGTTCTGTATTTTATAAATGACATATCACCAAGGTACAAAGCAGTATGTCTGGTTGACGGTTGGATGATTAGATTCCTCTCTTACTTTATATAAAACAAAGAATCTGTAGTTTCATTACCCTTAAATTGTCTGGCAGTGGGTGAAGTTAACTTTCATTAAAAGCTATTCTTTCATATTATACTGTGTAGTCAAGGATCTATTAGCTTTGATGTTTTCTTCTCGATACACTGGAGTGAAGTTACTGTGAGACTAATTTAGAAGAGAGCTTTTCATAGGAGGAAATAATGGTCAGCTTCCACTGTGTTTCAAATTATAAGCAAACGGAAATCTAGGGAGCAAATGAACGTGTATATATAACATTGCTACATGTTAATAAAAATGCTTCTATTTACATCTCTGATGATAGTCTGTCTCTTAAAACTCAAAATTCTTAAGACACTCTTCAAGAGGAACATTTTATTGTTGGCGAAATGTTATGCTACCTCCTAACATGATTATTTTGTCTTGAAGAAAAAAAAGCCTTCATATTAAGCAGTGTATATAAGGTACTGTTAGAGGTTTAGCTTTGGGGAAAAAAAAACTACAACTTAACCATTTAAGCACAATTTAAAGATCATTGATTAGAGTCGTCCATGATAAAGTCATTATGAAACGAATTCTCAGTATGTGAAATTGAATCTCACCTGTAGGATTCAGCACTCAACACAAAAAAAATTTTACTCTGAAATTGAGTAACAGTCTCTCGTTTTTGTTTATCATTTCCAATAAGATGATGCAGGTCAGCTGACATTTTGACGTGGCAATTAAAAATATAATCAGTAAATAAAATTGGATTCTGTTTAAACAAAAGAGAAAACCGAGCAGATGAGAGATGTTAAGCTTCTATTATCTAGAATGTAAATATATCACAGAGGATGTTTCAGCTGCTAAACTAATACAACCCAGTCAATCAAGTAGTAAAAGGTACTGAGAAGCACCAAGAGGAAATGGTCTAAGAAAAGCACCCAAAGGAGACACATAAAGGAGAAGCCGTGAGGCTACTCGCTCGCTTTCTCTCTTCTATAGGTCTGGCAGTGGAAAGTTGTTTTTTCCCCTTTGCATTTATCTTTGTGCCTGAATGAGTTCAATTTCACTTAGATTAGGACAGAAACTTCAGAACAGCAGGTTAATCCGTCCTGTCTTCATGGGCAACTGAGCAAACAGACCAATATCAGTGTAAAATTGTAATTCTGGAGATTAATGTTGTCTTTACTGTTCACAGTGAACTTGACCTCTATACTTTTTTTTTCAGCTTCTGTCCAGGGTCCCTGGGAGAGAGCCATCTCACCAAACAAAGTGCCCTACTATATCAAGTAAGTGGGAAACATCACATTCTTAAAGCAGGATCTATGTGTCCAATCTGTATATTCACAAATGAATTTATTTTTGAAAACACAATGGTAGCCTGGTTTACAAAACTTAGCTCTTTCTTCCCTAAGGAAACTGGATCATCAACTCATGCTAAAATTACCCCTGAAAATGTGCTGATGCAATAGGAAACCGCCTTTAGGAAAAATCCATTTCATGCGACGTGTATGTTGTATTTTGTGATGGGAGGTGGCGTGCATTTTTCACAATTGAGCAAAAAGCCACAGATTATATTACAGAGAGTGGTAGTGAATATTTACAAGAAGAATTTTCATCTATTGAGAGGTTTCCCACACATTTCTCCTTCAGACAAAGATGGAAGATTTCTGCAGCTATATGTGTGCAGGCTGTTTTAGGGGAATGAATACTTGATGTGCCCAAAAGGCAGGCAACAGCAGTCCCAGATTTGGGGAGCTGAGTCTCAGGACACAGCTCTCAGCATCTTTCCTATACCAACCACAGAATGATGATGTTTTCTGGGGTCATTTATGTCAGCCAAAGGAATGCAGGTGCTTCGAAACACCTTTTCTGCAGGGTGCTGCATGAAATACAAATTACAGTACATTGTATCAACCTAGATGAGAGAGGAGAGAAGATAGTGAATTATTATGATGCTTTAACGGTCTCTAATGGCATGAGAATAGAGTCAAACTTCAATTTAATTTTGAATCGGTTCTATCACCAGCAATTAAAATTAGTCAGATTCATAAAATAAGACTTCAATACCAATGGAAGTCTTTGAACTTACTTCTGTCATGAGTCTGACTAAAAATATTAAATGTGTCTCCATTTGGGGGACCTGCCATCTTTTATTGAGTCTGTTTTTATTCTTCCACTACCCATCAATTCTTCATAATTTAGTTCTAAAGCCATAAGAGCAGTCCTAGAGCTTCATTACTACAGTTCTCAAGAAATTTTATTTCATGCCTCAATTTTGTTAACTCAGAAGAATGGGGGTGAGGGACTCCTTTGGCTCTTCAAGGAGAGACACATCCACTAGGAAAGGTTTGTCTTAATAAATCTTTCCTGTCAAGCTATCTCTTAACTTTAAACGTTCTCCTTTAATATGCTTTGATCCTGCTATTTAATTTTCTTATTTTTAATAAAATTATTTTGTTGTATGCAAAGATTGCTGCATCTTTTAAATAGCTATTTAAATCACTGATTTCATTAAATAATATATTGATTTAAACATGCACCATATTGCTTTTCCTCCAGTGGATATTTTATGGAAACATTTTGTTCAAATTCTTCAGTTATCTTCTATGTCACTAACTTCATTATCACAAATTTTCATTTTTGACTAAGATGTTTGCGACCTGCTCCTTCATCAGGCCAGGTATAAAGATCTCACTTTATCCAGTTCTTGTATGAACTTAAATAAAGACTCTCCTTCTGTGGCTAGGAGTTTAAGGCCACCTAAGCATCCAGTCCACCTTTAAACTATTATTCTCCAAATACCTGTTCGGGGCTTACTCCACGTCTCACAGGGATTCCTAGAGTTGCCCCTTAGTCCTACTGTCCTTTCTCTAAATACTTATCTACTCCCCAATGGTACACCTACTACAAAAGATTCCAGTCCACTGCTGTGGGGAAGTAAAAAGTTAGTTCAAAAGATATAAAGGAAACATCCAGAATTGTGTAATTACCCCTTATGACTTAGTCTGTTGCTGCTCCTCGGTGGAATTTGAGAACAGCTTCTCTGTATTTATCCCCCTATTTGTGCAGTCCTCCCTTAGCAACTTGAAGATGATGGTGACAGTATTGGTAAAGGCACATTTCTGAGGATAAGAAAACATGAGTTCTAATCCTAGCTCTCTCATTCATTGATTGTGTGGCCTTGGGAAAGTCATTTAACCTATGCAAATCTGGGTTTCTCATTTATAAAGTAAGGACAGGAGTTGGACTAGATGATATCTACATTCTCTTGTAGCTCCAAGAATCAATGTCACTCACTCCATGGCTTTGTCCAAATTGAAAAACCTAAGGTCTCACTTTGTCTTCAAGCTTATCTTTATTTATTTTAATTCTGTACATCATATGCTTGATTTTTTTATTTTAATCAACATAATTTCAATTCTTAGTTAAATAAAACCATAGAAATTCTATTTTTCCACTGTTTAAAGAGCTTCAGATGGCCTTCTCAATTCACTCCAATTTCTCTAGGTACTTAAAGAGCTCAAATCTTGGTGTATAATTTAGGACTATTATTCTTCCTGGTTTAATAGTAGGAGACATAGAACAATAAGAAAAATTAGTAGAAAGGTGAGTATGGAGACCTTAAATGTCTCTGAAGTAATCAGACACTTGGCATGAGGAATTATATAATTTCTCAGTGATATCTCAGAAACTTTATAGCGAACAATTCTCTCTGCAACTATAAAATTATAAGTTAGGAATTATGAAATTTCTCAGCTATACCTCTAATATGCTAAGCTGTATTATAGGGAGAACACATTTTCAGAAAATTTACGTAGTCAGTAAGTCAATTATTAATGTCATTTGCGATTTATCTTGTGCCTTACTATCATCTACAATAATCTATTCACAGTAAATCCGGTGGACTTTCGCTGGACTGTGTGGGCTGGTAAATGCCATTCTTAATTTGAGATTCCTCTTTGGTCCAAAAATAACAATTATGTTTTGTGATGACATTACTTCAATGAGTCCTCATTTTTCCCTTTTCTTAATTTGTTTGTCTTGCCTTCCACTCAAGAGTTTTTACCACACACTTTCAGCTGCAAAACCAGGTGTCTTCTCTGGCTGTTTTTTAAAGTACTTTATAATATTTCCTTTTCAGTGCTGGGATGGACCAATTATCTGAATAACAATAGCACAGTTCCTAGTTGGTTGTTGAGTTGTGCACTCATCCTTGAGGTTGGAAGTCAGTAACAGTATATTCTGCTCTAGATTGCAAATCAGACCATGCTCAGCCCTCATCCTGACACCAGCTTTTCTTAGGAGGCAAAGAGCCTTGAGTTGGATACTGCCAACTACATGTTTGTCTAGTTTATTAGTCCATAGCATACATCATTGTTATACTTTTCATATTCCCTCTCCCTTAGGGCTCTCTTATTCCTGGCAGCATCTCTTTCAGGTTATTTGATTACAGCTTTCATTGCCACTGAAAAAAATAATCACCAACAATGTTACAATGTTCAACCTGTTAGAACTGCCTTTTCCACTCACCATTTTGTAATTTTTTTGGCCTACTGTCAAACTCATGAAATTTTCAATATAATAGCCTTTAACCAGCTGCTGCATTCTGTTAGGATTTCTTTCACCTTTTTATGTTACATACTCCCGTATGGGTAAACCAAACGGAGCCAAGAGTTGGGACACTTCTCGCTTTCTTGATGAGTTAGGAGATTATTCTTCTGCATTCTGGACTGTCAAAAAAACTTAGGCATCCAAAACTTGCTTGCAGTGTGCTCCTGCATAGATGACATAATAAAAACATAAGAAATAGCACACTGGGTCAGAGTAACAGGGCACCCAGCCCAGAATTCTGGCCCAGATGTAGGCACCAGTGGCTGCATTGGCAGTTAACCTGATCATTTGCATTTTAAAAAGTTAGGATGCCTGACCATTTCTTAAGAGTACACTGTAAATCAAACGGGCATGAGTTTATTCCATGTTGTCTTAAACTTTTCCCATCCTCCACTTCAACCTTGTCTTAGAAGTCATGCTTTCTATAAATTTGCAATTTCTGTATAAGTAAATAAAGGTATGTTTCGGTCTCTTTTCAATCTCCATACTTTAACCTCAAGGGATGGCCCCAATTAAGCATGATGCTGTTCACTGAATGCAATTATATTTACTCAGAGGCGGCTTTAATCTTGCTTCCCATTACTAACCCCTTTTCATTTTCATCTTCGCAGTCTGAGAAAATCTCATCCTTTTTATTTTTTGAGTCTACCCTTGAAGGAAACAGAAGCATTCCCCTTGATCATCATGGTTGCTTTTCTTTGGATTTTTTCCAGCTCTCACATCTTCCTTGGGATGTCGTGACTAGAACTGCCCAAATATTGGTTATTAAATGGGTTAGCATTGTCTCTGGTCTCCACTCACTCGTGAAGAAAGTAAATGCTATTTTCTGTCTCCCATTGGTGCAGAAATGGAGAAACCCAGGGAGCTCATAACCCACTCTACGTATCTTAATTCTGGCTGAAGGTTGCTTTGCTGCTACTTCTCTGTAGCACCAGCTGAAGTGTTTGACCTTATATTTCTGCCACTTGTCCCTTGGGAAGGATTTCGTTTTTTGTTGTTGTTTGTTTTTAGTTATTCTGATGCTTTTTTAAAAAGTTATTTATGCATACAAGAGCTGGGGTATAGGCCAGAGGTGCGGGAAGTGAGAGGATTCACTAGAGACAGAGTGGGGAGCAGAGCAGGCAGATTGACTGAAATGCACTGCTGAGGGGAGCAGCGGGTGAGACAGGAGGTCTGCTGTGCCATGTGCATTAGCTCCCTGGGGATTGAACTCGTGCTGCAGTGGCTGCCGATAGCTTTATAGTGCTGAGACTTAACCTCTTGTGCCACCAGGGAGGCCCAGAAGGATTTGATTTTTAGACAAGCCAGTCATTTCCTCCTTCAAAGTGCTGCGGTTATTAAATATTGGGAGGCATTCACTAATGAAACTTGCTAGTAAACCTGCTGACTCAATCACCAGCAATGCATTTCATCAGGTTTCCTTTCTACATATTTCTGAAGAACTTCACTGAAGAATGGAAATAGGGTTCAGGGGAACATGCTATTTGTTCAACTCTTTATTCCATGCAGTGCTCAAGAAGTAACTCATGTCCAAAGGAGTGTCCATGGCTGGCTATTTTGGGTACTGTATACATTGCTGCAGATGTTAACCAATGACTTATGACCTTGGTCATCTACCCTTCTCTCCACTCTCAATCCCAGGCATGATTCCATAACCTTCTGTTGCATTTGAGTTGCTCATGACCTTCTGGTGCCTTCTGTTTAGCAAAATGCAATATAAAGCCTACCTGGCTAAAGCCAGTAGTCACTGCAGCATTTCTTATGCCTATTGCGATGTCTGCTACCAAAATTGCTGGCTGGAGTTCTGACCATGTCGTCTTCTTGTGGCAACCATTCCTGTGGCTCTACTAGTGTGGCTGTTTTACTGTCTGCATGGATTTGTGGTCACCTGCCAGGTCTAACCTTTTTGCTGTTTGCGTCCTCTTGTGTTCTGCTGGTCTACATTCTCCTTGAAACCTGTGAATCTCGGCCCTGCTCCCTAACCCCAGTAGCGTCTGAGTTTTGATCCTTCCTCCCTCCTTGCCATCTTGCCTCCATTACTCCCATAGGGGCAAGTTTCCAGATTCCAAGTCTCCCCCCCCCCCCAGTTTAAACCATGTCTTGCCCTTATTCTGGCTTCAGCTTCCTATTACTTAGGCCAAGAGTTGCTCTAGTTCAAGTTTTGGTTAGTTTATTTGTGTTTCTTTCAGTTACTATTAGCTGTTTCGGTACCTGTGTTTATATAAGAGGAAGTAGTGGTTAGTAATGTTTGTGCTTTCACAGAGATCAGCCTGCTAAAGATCTGGCTGGGTTCTTGTGGGGATATCTTCTGAGAATGAGATGGGCTCTTATTATAAAGAACATTGGATTATGACATCCAATTCAGAGAACATTCCCCCAGGTCTCCTTCCTTATACCTCACTGTTCTAGAAATGATACCCATCTTCTGACATTTAGATTAAATGTTGATTGAAATTGGCAGAGGCCATCTTAGTTTTTCTTAGAATATGAATACATTGTGTGGCCTATAATTTTGTACTGTTTCTGGTAAAATCTTTTGTATATTTTCCTTCAAAATAAGCCTTTCAGCAGCTGACAAGACAATATGAAATAGTGGAAACAGAACATAGACCAGGCATCAAAAGACTAGAACTCTAATGCCAGCCTTTATACTAACTAGCTATTTGATCAGGCATGAATCACTTGTATTCTCTGGCCCTCAGTTTCTCCATCTGTCATCTAAGGGGACTGAATCCCATGATGCCACAGGTTATCTCCATTCCCGACATTCTCTGATTTTGTGAATGTTGATTTCAAAGTAGGAATCGTTAGTGACAGTTTTCCAGAGGCGTGAAAATAAATCTTCATATCGCCCTTGAGGATTCTTATTGCACCATCAATCTTCCCAGGATAGAGAGGACAAATAATATTAAACCCTTTACTTAACTGTTAGCACCATTGACATAGGAAATGGATGTAACAGAGAATCAGCTGTCTAATTTCAGCTGTCAGTCTTTGACGATACTGGTGAATATCTCTGGGTAATTAAATTTGTGCAATTGCTGCCAAAAGCCTGGTGCTCTGACTTTTCGAAAGGCTTTAGTACACAGTGATAACCCAGAGGTCAGTCTTCTCGGCTGTACTCTCTCCTCCACAGTTTGATGGTTCCAAAGGTCACAGGAGCTGAGTCTCATTAAACTCCGGAACCACAATGAAGGACTAGTCAGTAATGCATAATGGATGACATGATCCCGCAAACAACTCCGTTTAAGATATTTTTAAGATATTAGAGAGTGAGGTGCTGTCGCATTGTGCAGACTCCTCATTCTGGCTTTGGTTTTGCAGGCCTTATTGGTAGTTGGAGATTTTAGCATCTTCTGTATCTTACAGGTTAATACGGAAAACTCATAACCTTGTTTATAGCTGTGCAAACTGGTGCGTGTAACCTTGACAGAAGTGACAGACAAGGTGCTCACACTCTCTTTTCCTAGCACATGCTCAGTGGATATTTGCATGAATGAATGAACACATTCTAGTAATTCCACGTGCTTCGCAGTTTCCCACCCCTTATACCTTCAAAAATTCTTCTAGTGTCTGTGTATCAATTGAGATCTTCCATCCGAATGTGTCTCATAGCCTGTAGCCATCAGCTTTAACACTGTTGTAGAAAGTGTGCTGAAAATAGTGTCTCATGTCTCCTACAGTTACTGCCCAGGCAACCATCCTTAATCTGTACATCTGAGCAGTATGTACCAAATCCTGCCATCTAGATTCTGCTCTCTTCACTTAACAAGATGATTCGGGGTTAACTCAGCCCATCTAGGACTGAGTTCCCCACCAACAATGAGGAAATAGATCTCCATGATGCCTGAGACCACTGTGAGCGCCGGCTTTCCTCATGTCAATAGAATTGGGGTCATCTTGTTTTTCCTAAAGGTCACACATGATGCTGTTTCTCGATCTGTGGCAATGAGTTGAGCTTTAAATTGGTCAGGCCTGGGCTTTGCTAAGCATTCGTGTCTAGCGTATACTTCTGAGACTCGAATCTAGTAGTAGCCACTGAGTTGTACGAGAATGGCATTGATGATAATTTTTTATTGTGCAGAAAATATTAATATTCTGTTTATGCAATGCTTAGAGGGTCAGCATAGTCACGTGTGTGGTAGCTGAAAGGCGATGCTGTGTGCAGGTTAAAATCACTCTGCTACCCCTGGTCTCACTCATGACCCTCTTGGGGATGTGAGAAAGCAGATATATTTACACGTTTCCCCAAAAGAAGAATGAATCATTTTCGCTAGTCCTTCATTTTCTTTCTCTTTCTTATTCATGTACTTTCCTGAATAATCACGTGGCATAAAAAAATCACATGGCTGTGACATCAGATCTGCCTTTGAAACCCAGCTTTATCAGGTTCTGACTCCATTATTTGAAAGAGTTCCTTAACAAGCATTCTACTTTTCCACGTAAAAGCTATCACTCCAAGAATATTAATTAGCTTTTGCTCTCTTCTCTGAAATGGAATGGAAGTCTAACTGATGTCTGCTGGATCCTGAGTGTTGGGTGTTCAGGAACTACTTGCACAGATAAATCCATTATTAGCTACATGTTCAAAATGTTTTCCTCAAACGCCAATATGCCCTTGATTAAATTAGTTTATTTTTATTCTTGGAGTTCCCACATAACTTGGGGTATGTGTGAATTCCCAAACATCCCTGAGCCCCTCCTAGGCGTCTCTAATTGCTTCTCATCCTGTCCCCCTGGGAGGCAGCATCCTGTTGGCCTGCACAAAAGGCAGCCACAGCCCAGGCAACATTTGAAAATAACTTAATAACCTCAAACTGCCTCTCCCCTTCGGATAATTTCCTTAGAGCATTAGCCCTCTGAACACTGACCTGGTTGCAGAAAATGTCCCTTTCTCAGCAGGAAAACTCCAAATCCCATTGAGCCTCCCTATTCCTCATTCCAAGGAGTAGGTGAGGGGAAGAGGGAGGAAAGGGAAAAGGAATTAGATGCTTCTTTCTGCAAGAATGTTAGTGTCTACGCAACACACACACACACACACACACACACACACACACACTCTTCATTGTTTTTTAAAATCAACTGAGTGAACTGTATAAGTCAGTGCCATCACATTGCAAATGTTTCAAATCCTTGTTCAAGGCCGACTTTCAGCAGCCTGGAAAGCTTCGAAGAACAGATCATATATGGGGTTAGCTGGCCTTCAGCACTCGGGAAACGATCATGTCTTCTGTGATGCCGTGAACTCCCTGGTGGATGAAACGAAGATGCTTCCCTGCTCCTCCTGAAACTTTCAATTGCTTTTTCTGTTTTTCTTTCTCAGCTTATCCACATCTATCTTGGTCCCCAAAGCCACTCATGTCAGATAGTCTGTGCAAAGAGCAATTTTTAACTTTCTTCTTTGTTATTTTAGAAGGAATTTGTTCTAGTTTTGTTTCCTTTTGGTTTGGTGGCTTTTTCTTGGTCTTGAGCTTTCTGTAAAGGGAGTAGCGCATAGTTACAGTCCATACAGTCTCCTAGACTGTAAATGAAAAGCAAATTTTACTGTGTACCAACCAAGTGCTAAGTGGTAACAGACTAGCTGCATCTTCCCATTTATGAAGTTAATGCACCAGTTATAATCCAGGAAAGAAGGAATAGCTGAGACTCAGAGGTTGGTGACTTACCCCCGTTGCTCTAATAATAACCTGGTTCTGTACCTTTCCTACCAACTGTGTGATCTCAGTTGGCTTTGCCTCACTTCACTCCCCGGCTCAGACCCCTCCAAATCCCCACCCTTCATTTCTGGTGCTTTTACTTTGACTTACCTACCTACACAATCCCTGCCACTATGCTCTCCCAGAGACTTGAGTTGTTCTTAACTACTAGGCAGTAAAGGGGAACAGAAAACAAAAGGAAGCAAGAAACTGGTCAGTCCTAATTAAAATACTTTTCCTGCTTCCATAGAGACTGGAAAGCGGCGGTTTTCTGGAATCACCTCCATTAAAACCTCACTAAGATGTATGACCGAGACAAGTCACCCAGTGCGTTTCTCAGGATGTGTTTCTCTTCACACTCCAAATTCTAAGCATTGTTGAAGGGTAGGACATGATCGGCTCTGGTGGTGTAGAACAGTTCTTCAGGAATTTTTCAAAACTAGAACATGCCCTTGAACTTGGCACCATAATCCTAGGTCTGTAGTTCTAACCTCATAAGGCAAGTGAATTCTTATGGCCCATCACCGTAAGTTACAACTTCCCAGGAAGTGAGTATTGGGTCATCCCAATTCCTTTCTTTTTTTTTAAGATTTATTTATTTATGCACACAAGCTGGGGTGAAGGCCAGAGGTTTGGGGTGGTGAGAGGATTCACCAGAGACAGAGTAGGGCGCAGAACAGGCAGATCAGCTGAAGTACACTGCTGAGGGGAGCAGTAGGCCAGGCAGGAAGGGTCTGCTGTGCCATGTGGGAAGCTCCCTGGCCAGGTATCGAACTCATGCTACAGTGGCTTTGGATAGCTTCATAGTGTTGCGCTTAACCCGTTGTGCCACCAGGGAGGACCCCCAGTTCCTTTCAATGTCAGTTTTTGTGCATAATTTAAAAAAATTTTTCCTGTTAATATGAAACTAAAACATAATGTGAAAGAACAGGGAAATTGGGGAAGGTGTGTCTGATTATTTCAGATTCCTGAAATCTTTTCCTGGTGCATCCTTACAATCCTTTAAATCCTTAGTAAAGATTGAGAGATGACTCTTTTATTTCTGTGAGTCCATTTTGAAATTTGACCCTTTATGCTTAACACAGTATGTATTTTAATTTAAAAATCAACTTCGCAGTGCTAGAAAAGAAAAGCAGGTTGAGCACCCCATAGATCTCCCCTTTCCACGCTGGTCCTAGTTTTAGGGAATCACAGGTCCAAGAGAAGGTCAGCGTTATGAATAGTGAGGGCTAGAACAGTTCCACATTTCTGTTTTGAAAATTATGTAAGTGACAATTTTTCTACCGTAACTTATTAGGGCAGAATGGCTAGCCAGGTCCTTGGGGATAGCAGGATCTTGAGGCTCCAAGTCATCTTTACTGTTTAACTCTTAAAATATTTTTAAGAGTTAAAAAATATACATCTCTTGCTTCCCCAATTCATTTGTGTAAGCTCTTTGACACTGCCAATGTCTTATGCATCTTTTTGTATTATCCTTGACACTTTTTATCTCACACATAAGAAATTGAGTAAATACTTCATAGTTTTCATTTTGAGGCTTAAGCCTAATTTGGGAACTGAGCTATGATCCTAGAAGGTTATTTTCATAAAGGAATAGATAATAACAGATGGAGGAGTTCCATATAATGTTTTTCTTCTGGGTAATCCCACTGAAATTACAGTTGATTGAATTCGATTTTGGAAGCAATTTCAGCCATCAGTTCATTTCATGTTTTGTATTTTAGTTAGTTGAAGGCAGAAAGAAATGCTTGATGAGGTTGGTTGCTGTAAACTGAAATCTTTGAAAGTCACTGTTTTAGAGAAAGTGGTCTTTTTTTTCTTTTTATTGAGGTGACATTAATATACAACACGGTATGGGCTTCAAGTGTACAGCTTCTCACTTCAACTGTATATGTCACCCCACGCTCACCACCAAAAGACCATCACCACCAAACTATTCCTTCCTGGCTCCATCCATTCTGTTGTCAGTGTCTCAGGGTTTATTTTTGTTTCTTCGTTTGCTTTTTTTTTCTTTGAGAGAGAATTTCTACGTGACTGTAATCCTTTAGCTACTTCTGTTGCTAACACTTTTGTGAGGATATCTTAAGAAAATGCCTTCAAATCCCATTTCTATCATAGCACACTGGCTATCTTCAAGAGCCCATATCTCAAGATTAAAAGATTTTGAAAAACTTTGGGGTGAGGTCAGTGGTAGAATCTGAGCGAGATACTGAGGCGGAGCCATAATGGCATCCAATGGGAAAGAAGAGACTTCAAGTCTGGCATCTAGTTATATGCACCCAGGCCTTACCACTCCCTGGTCAATATTAGATGCCATTACCAAGTACACAGAAAATACATTAATTGCATAAAAGCCAGATGTTGATTAAAAAACCCTTCTTTATTCAAACATGGCTTTGTCTTGTTGTTTCGTATAGGGGAAAATCACCTCGTATCTTTTTAAATAGACTTTATTATCAAGGAACTTAGAATTGTTCATCTAACTCATATTTCATATATTCAGAGCAAAGTCATTGCTTTTTCCTGTAAATACTGCAGAGTAGCAAAAGTCTTCCTTATTCTGCTCAATCTCGTTCATCATCAACAAAATTGCCAGTTATATTCCAAGTCCTTGAATGTATTGCTCGAGAAGAAGATGTATAAGCTGAAAAGAAGCAGCTCACTATTGAGGTAGAGGTTTGATCTTTTTATACTGGCTGGTAGATTCAAAGCATACTAATCTTGTTTCAACTTGTGAACTGGAAAAAATTAATATGGAAGGATGGAGAAAACATGTTCATACTACAAAGTCATTTTTCCTGAGAAGTTATCTGACTGTAACTATAACTATAACTCAGGGTATATCAGAGTGCTCAGATGTGGAACATTTCTTTAAAATTAAAACCTAAAAATCCTGATGTCTAAAAGAAAGTATAAAAATAGCTACCTCTGAAGGATCTCGGATGAGCAGAGGAATACTGAATAATATGATCTGACAGTTCGGGCCATACTTTTACAGTCCTTACTGTGGCCTGAAAATACAGAATTAATTCAATAAAACATTGGGAAAAAACAACATAAACATAAAATATTTTAAATAAAAAACACTGAATAAGAACAGAGGGGAAAAAAATCCTTCAGCAAATCAATATTGCTTGGGGAAGCAGGAATCCCAGAGCAGCAATATTTTTATCCAAATAATGTCTAGTTTCATGGTGAACAAACACCTTTATCTCACCTAGTTTTATAAACAGCGGAGTGAAGGAAAGGGTACTTAGGCTTGTTGTATACACTGCTCAAAAATGGTGACTCGATTCACAGTTTCATGCTTGACTATTCCAATTTCTACTCAATAGAGTCATCATATTTTGTCAATGGGGGATTCTTTTTTGCTTCTCCTTGCTGAAATACAGGTATCACAAAACAAAAAGAGAGACCTGGTGAAATAATTGCAAAGGCTATTAAGGAATAGCAGTGACTATAGTGAGCAGATTATTTTTTGTGTGTGGTTTAATAATAAACCTGAGGTAATCTGTGGGAAATTTAATTTGGGATATATTGTAAGACACCAAAATGAAGCAGAGATGAAATAATAAACTGATACGAGATTAACTTTAGGCCTAAGTATCTAAAGGTGTAAATCCTACAGATGTTATAAAATGGTTACCTTTATATAGTTGTATTACCCCTTGAGTGTTGTTACTCTGGAAAATAAGGGCCGCCATCCTGAACACGAGAGCTTATCAACCAATCAGAAGATAGCTAGGCCACTCTTCGTGAGAAATTTATGTTATAAAGCTATCATTTAATCCAGGTTTTTAAATTTTAAAACTAACTTTATATAAGCCTTCATTGAGCAGTTCTTGATTCTTTGAGCTGAATATTACAGCAAATACACTTTTCCAATTTCCATATTTACCTTTCAAAAAAAGACAGTAATCCTTTAAATGCCTAACTGCCTAAGATGTCCTTTGATCATCTTCTATAATATTTCAAATCATACGACTATAAATCACAATTACAGCAAAAACATTCTGGCAAACAATGTTTAGTTTGTTTACTTATTGCCAAATCTAAGTGTTGTTAGGAACTAGCAAAATTTGCCTGGACTGGAAATAAAAAGGCTTTTGAAATTGAGCCCTGAATACACTTGCTCTGCAGTCCCAAAGAGGAAAGCTTTTAAAATCCAAACATTGACCTTTCTCAATAGTCTCAGAAAAGTTTGATGGAGACATTTTGTTTTTGTTTTGTTTTATGCTGTCTCTTTGTTACAGTGCAATTCGAGAGGAAATGAGATTAGCAGGACAAAATTTGATTGTCATGTCAGTACACTTGGTGGAATATGTGGGCAATAGAGCCAGAGTGGAAGCAGGGACACCAGTTAAGAGTGTTGGAAAGCACTGGTGGCAGGTTAGATCTAGATAATTGTGGTGATGGAGAATGTGAGACGTGGCTGGGGATGTATTTTGAAAACAATCAACAGGTCTCGCTGATGCACTGGAAGTCCGCAATAAGGGAAACAGGGTTAGCTATACCCAAGACTCAGGCTTGTGGCTAGAACAGGTACCTGGAAATGAACACGTTTGGGAGGGAAAAACAAGAAATCTGCCTTAGACACCACTGACAGCAAGGGGGTGACTTGGAGAGCTTGGATCTCCAGTAATGCCCACCGGCCACTCTTTATCTCCAGCAACAACTGTCAGACATAAAATCTAAACAAATGATTGAGCCTGCCCACTAGATAACTGTTGTATGTAGAAATCCTGGTGTCACCTGGGTTTCAACATGTTAAGTTTGAGGTACCTATTGGGTCTTCACGTGTGTAGCTGAAAATATGAGTCTGAAGTTCAAGGAATAGGACTGTGAGTATGAAGTCAACATATGTATCAATATATGATTCTTAATGCCATGGGGATGGGAGGCTATCACACTGAAATGAGAGAAGAAACCCTTGAACTTCTCAATATTAAACTTGTTTTTGCTAACCCAAAGGCAAATGTGTTAATTAATGGATTCATTAAAGTAACTGAATGTATTTATTGAAGGATATAGTGGCAAGTATTGTACTAGGGATATGCTAATGAATGATACAGGCATAGCCCTTGCCCTCTTAACACAGTCCCTGTCCTCCTAGGGGAGGAAACGGACAGGGAACAAATAGAACCTGAGGCCTAAGATGAACCAGGGAGGCAAGGCAGTTGGCATTAACTACTCTAGCATGTTTTAACGTGGCATATATTTGCAAGGAGGTAAAAATATTGATTCAAAATGTTTACTGCTTGAAGAAAGAGAGAGGGAGGGGGAGGGAGAAGTAGGGGAATGAGAACAAAGAAGGGGGTGAGCACAAGGCTCTACGATGGTAGATGATGGGTTGTTTGGTTGTGGTCACACTATGGTTACATTACCTGAAGGGGAGAGCCCGCACTTCTCTAATGGAAACAAAGATGTAAACCAGTATTAACTCAATGAGAAACAAGCAAAATGTTTAATGTTGCAGTCAATTGGAACAATCTTCAGAAAGGAATTAAACCCATGAAAAGATGCTTCACATCTAGTCATCAGGAAAATGCACACCAAGACCTCAGTGAGCTACCACTTCACACCAAGTAAGATGGCTGTTGTCCCCAAAACAAGAAACCAAAGTGTTGATGGAGAAATTGGAACCCCTTGTACATTGCTGGTAAGAATGTAAAATGTCACAGATGCTGTGGAAAACAGTCTGGTGGCGCCTCAAAGAGTTAAGCATAAATTACCTTATGATCCAATAATTGCACTTCTAGATAGATCCCCAAGAGAATGAAAGCAGACATTGAAAGAGATACTTGTACGCTAATGTTCATAGCAGCATTGTTCAAAGTGGCTGAAAGAAACAACCCAAATGGGGCCACCTTCGTGGCACAACAGGCTAAGTCTCAGCACTGTGAAGCTATCCAGAGCCACTGCAGCACGAGTTCGATCCCTGGCCAGGGAGCTGACCCACATGGCACAGCAGACCTTTCCTGTCTTGCCCGCTGCTCCCCTCAGCAGTGTACTTCAGTAGGTTCACCTGTTCTGCTCCCCACTCTGTCTCTGGTGAATTCTCTCAACACCCCCACACCTCTGGCCTACACCACAGATCCTGTATGCATAAATAAATAAATCTTTAAAAAAAAAGAAACAACACAAATGTCCAGCAACAGATGACCAGATAAACACACTGTGAGATGTTATTCAATACAATGAGATGTTATTCAGCCTTTTGAAAATAACACTGGTTTTATAGCACATCGTATGATTCAGAATTCTAGGATCTCACCTCTTCAGTTATGTCACCATTCCAAACCCACCACTTGGGCACCCATAGGCTTCCACTGTAGTCCACTGGGCCCTCTCCTCACTTTGCTCTCCGACTCCCACTCCCGCTGTGGTAGCCTCAGTTTTACAGTCAAATGGCAAAGGTTTCTTTTCAGTGTGGTATTGTCTGACTCTTCTTTCTCTATATCCCACATATAACTGAAACCATCCAGATATTTGTCTTTCTCCTTTTGGCTTATTTTGCTTAGCATAGCCACCTTCAGTTCCATCCATGTTCTCAAAAATGGCAGAAGTTCATCTTTTTTTTTTTAGAGCTGAGTAGTAATCCACTGTATGTGTGTATATACACACACCACATTTTCTTAATACACTCCTCTGTCCTTGGGTACTTAGGTGGTTGTTTTCATAGACTGGCTATTGTAAATAGTGCTGCAGTGAACATAGGAGTGTATATATCCCTTGGAATAAGTGTTTTTGCATTCGTCAAGTAGCTATGTAGGGGTGGAATTACTGGATCATAGGGTGGGTCTATATTTAATATTTTGAGAAACTTCCACCTTGTTTGCCATAGTGTCTGGACCTCCCTGCATTCCCACCAAGAGTCTGAGAGGGTTCCTTTTTCTCCACACCCTCACCAGCACTTGTTGTTTCTGGTCTTTTTGACATGGACCTATTGTGGTTCTGATTTTCATTTCCCCGATGGTAAGTGGTAATGAGCATTTTCCCATGTACCTGTTGGCCATTTCTATGTCGTCTTTAGAAAAGTGTTTCTTTAGGTCTTCTGTCCATTCCTGTGATATAGGTGAGTCTTGAAAACATAACATTAAAGGAAATGAACCTGACATGAAAGGACAAATAATGTCTGATCCCACTCATATGTGGTACCTCAAAGAGTCAAATTCACAGAGGTAGAAAGTAGATTAGTAGTTGCCTAGAGACGGGGTAAAGAGGGAAATGGGTGGGGTTAAGAGTTTGTTAAGATGATGAAAAAGTTCTGGAAAAAAGTAGTGATGTTTGTTCAACATTGGAAGTGTACTTATTGCTACTGAATTGTACATTTTAAAGTGTTTAAAACACCAAATTCCATGTTGTATATATTTATCTAAGTGTGAAGTTATAATCCTGAAACATATAGTATTGTAAACCAATAGTAAGTCAGTTACTAAAACATGCCCCCTGAATAAAAGACTCAAATAAATTTGTATAAGACTTAGGTGGCAGGGCCTCCCCGGTGGCGCAGCGGTTAAGCGCTGCGCTGTGGAGCTGTCGGCAGCGGTGACACGAGTTCGACGCGCCCGGCAGCCCCACTAGGCGCGGCAGACCTCTCCTGCCTCGCCCGCTGCTCCCCTCAGCAGTGTAGTTCTGATCTGCCTGTTCTGCTACCCGCTCTGTCTCTGGTGAACCCTCTCGCTGCCCCACACCTCTGGCCTGTACCCCAGCTTGTATGTATAAATAAAATAAACCTTAAAAAAAAGACTTAGGTGGCAAAAATCTCTATCTTTATTTTAATTCTATATTTAAAATGTATGTAAGACTACAACACATATATAAACAAGGTGCAGGAAGTGGAGAAGTTTTTCTTAGGCTTCCAAGAATTTTCCTTGTGCTTTTGAAGTCTGTTGTGCCATTTACTTCCTGGAACTGGCCTTTAGTATATTTAATAACAATACCATTGCAGAGCTTAATTGGTATATTTGTGAACTGTTCTGAAATGCAAAAATGAAAGCATAAAACTATAAAATGCATTATTATTCATTAAAGAGGCAGTTTATAGGGTTGTCTCTGATCACTGTCATAGCATAAATGGCCATTTCACCTATAATTAGCCAATTTAGTATGAAGTTATTTTTTACTTGGTATATTTTGTTTAACCACAGTTATATTTGTAAAAACAAAAACTGCGATGTGTTACTGCTTTCAGAATTTCTCGCAAATGCTAAAATGTTCTTTAATCCTAATGTACTAAAGAAATGGTAGGATTCTCCTTGCCCAAGAAAGATCTCAAGCAGTTATTTAAAGATATGCTCTTTACTCATTCATTTATTCATTCAGTCAATATTTATTTACCATAATATATACACCAGATACCATACTAGATGCAGAGGATACCTTTGGCAAACACTTTTGCTATCTTAAAATATAGCTAGAGGCTAGAAAATGGAGTTAAGATACTAAGTATGAATAAATATTAGAACAATAAAGAGGGAAGATCATGTGTCAAGGCATTTTAGCAGGAGAGAACTTGTTGATACAAGGAATTAAAATGACAGAATGACTCTTGCTGGAGAGGGTGGAAAGAATACTGAAAAACACTGATATATGTGGGTTGGATGGGGACCCTAGGGATACAAATATTTGAAGGTTGTTGATGAAATCTAGGTGAGAGATAGTGCTGGGACCAAGATGATGGTAGGTTGGAGATGGTGAGAAGAAGATTTGAGAGATATTTAGGAGATATAAAGTTAGGACTTGAGAATAGATACTATAGGAAGGAGTTGCAAAGAGGAGGAAAAACATGTCAAGGAATAATGCCTAGTTTACTGAATAGTGAACAGTTTATGATACTTTACAGTGATAGGGAACATTGAAGGAAGTACAGACTTGAATGGTAATTTGATTGTAGACAGTTGAGTTTGAGGAGTTTTATGACGTCTGAGGGGCACTGTCTTGAATGAAGACAGACAGTAAGTATTTAGAGTCCAGAAGAGAGGTAGGCAGCTCTTAGTTGGTGTTTTTAATTTAGATATCATTTACATGTAACTGGTTACTGGGAAACCATGGGTGTGAATGAAGTTCTGATAGTAAAGTTTGCAACAGTAGTTTTTAAAACTCTGTGCTCTTTGAAGTAGAGTTGCAGTGTTAAAAATAAAATTTTAAGAGTGATGGGAAAAGAATTTAAGAGCCCAGAAAGAAACACATCAAAATTATCACAGTGGTTGTGGCACAGGGAGAGGATATTAAAGGGGACCTGATTTTCACCTTCTGTTTGTTATTTAAAAAGGAGCTTTGTACAAAGACAAAATGTTAACCATCACTAATTCTGGACAGTGTGAGAAAACATACTTGTTATTTTGCATGCTGAATCTTTTTTATTCCTGAAGCTCTTAGTCTACAATAGTTTAAAAACCTTAATATTATTTTAAAATGCACCATTATAAACAACTGAAATGTCACTAGCCTATTAAATGTTTCGTGCCAGCTCAGCTGCCTATAGGTGGTCTTTAGTAAGTAAACTCTTTAATGCAAATCTCTTTATATATGATCAGCACAATTGGACCAAATTTTCTATGAAAAGTGGCTATTGTCTAGTCTGATTTGATGCAGCAAAACTATTGCGTTTGCATTAAAACTGCAGAATTTTATTCATTTTTTTTCTTTTTCTGTAATTTCTATTGGCCTTTCTTCAAATTCACTGATTTTTACCTTGTGAATGTCATATCTGCAAAAGAGTACATTTAAGGCATTCTTCATTTGTGTTACTGGTTTTTTTTTTTTTTTTTTTTGCTATTATTTCTAGCATTTCCATTTGATTCATTCTTAGTTTCCAGGTCTCTGCTGAAATTACCTATCTGGTTGTACATACTGTCTTCCTTTTCCATGAAAACTTTGAACAATACAATTATGATTATTTTAAATCTCCTGTCTGAGAGGGCCAACATTAAATCATACCTGAGTCTGGATCCAGTGACAATTGT
The DNA here is from genome assembly GCA_004024925.1 of Scalopus aquaticus. Taxonomy (NCBI): domain Eukaryota; kingdom Metazoa; phylum Chordata; class Mammalia; order Eulipotyphla; family Talpidae; genus Scalopus; species Scalopus aquaticus. The sequence goes on along the minus strand of PVIJ01010767.1, from coordinate 10,075 downwards.
TTTATCTTCTTAGACTGATTTTTCTTCCTTTAGGCATGTCTTGTATTTTAGGTGGAATGCAGACATCTCTTATAGAGTAATAGATACTGGGATAAATAGACCTTCATTCACTGTGGGGTATTATTTTTATTCTGGTTGGGAGCTGAGGTCTGTTTGAACTTTATTGTTGCTATGGTTATCACTGTTGTGACATGTTGTTACTATCGGCACCAGCACCTTCACATTCTTCTGCTAACCATGTTTTAAAACTAGAGACATGTTAGTATCGTGATGGGGTATAGGGCAGAGGCATTCTCTAATGTTCTGATTAATAACGCAGTTGATCTGGATATTGGGGTGCGCTCTTCAGAGTTGTTTCTGCCCCTCCTTCAGGGATATAGTTTCCTCAACCTTCCATTCCCTTCTCCCAGCTGCAGTAGGTATCCGCCAGTGTTCTCTACCTATGGCCCCAAGGCCCTTTCCCTTCCAGGTAAGTTTTAGTTCTCTTTTTTCACCTAGGTGAATTGGGTGGTATTCCCTCTCCCCAAATACAACTGGTAAATTTCACCAGTGCCCTCAGGGGATAGCCTTCCTTTTGCAAATTAAGCCTTTGCTTCCTTAAGGGGGAATGATCTAGGCAGATTCACACTCTCAGGCCCTGAAATGGCCTCCAGGAATTTAATCTCCCTGTCAGTTTAAGGAACATCTGGTGGCTCCTGCCCCAGGTATCCAACCATTCAGGCCCTATGACTTGCTGAAGGGTACTGTCTCCCGATTTCAGGGTAGCTGTTCATCCTATGACATCATTTCTCTGATAGGTTAATGAAAAGTTACTAATGTATCTGTCCAGCTTTCTTCTTGTTGTAAGCAGCTCTCTATCTCTCTCAGTTGAAACTCTAAGTCTGCATAATATTTTGGAAAATTAATATTTACAAGATTTTGCTCTTACAGCTAATGTTCACGGTGGAGAAAATAAACAATGATAAAGAAAAAATTTGAGTCACCCAGGTAACTGCTACGAACATGTTATCGCCCAGTTTTTTAAACTTTCCTAATAAGATACGGAAGATGTCATTTATATATTTTTGTATCCTACCTTTTGTTGAGCAATGCAAGTTTACACTCAGATACAAGGTGTTCTAATTTCTGATTTCACCCTTCTGAAGGCCAATGTCAGCTATCTTCCCAAGGGAAATACTCTTCACTTAATATCAGGTAGACCAATAAGACCATAAGAAATTCTGCATTCACCTCAGCAACAGGTAATTTGATAGACGTATTCAAACCCTATAACATTGCTTGACTCGGGACCTTGAACACAATGGATCTCTACAGAGACTACAAAAGAGTATTGGTGCATCCTCCTTCATCATATCTTGCCAAAGCCCACAGATTTGGAACTTCTGGAAGAAGATTTGTGTAATACTGGAAAATGTGGTTTTGCTCCTCCTATATCCAGTAGAAACACTACCAGCATTTGGATAGCTGCACCACTAACATAAAATGATTTGACTGAGTAAAGAATGATCCAGAATGGGAATTCAAAACATCAGAAATGAAGCTGTCCAAGGGAATCTTTGCAGCAAATGCTTTGGAAACAAATTTAAATATGGAATGTACCTCTCCTGTCTTTAGATATTTGCATCAAAAATTGTGCAGGTGAAAAAAAAAAGAGGTGTTTTAAGATAAGTCAGTCTTTTGCCATCAGAGAGAATATAACTTAGTTTTGTTCCTCTGGTCTATTTCAAGTTGTTTTTAGGTGTTTGCTGTATTTCCTGGTATGAACACGTAACTCAAAAATACATCCCGTAATGAAGACATTTGTCCTTTGCAGCATTTTGCCCTCAGATAATTAATTTTTAAATGTTTAAACAACTATCCCCATCATTTCTTAAACTAACAATGAGTTGATTTTTCTTCAGTTCCTATTCAGTTAGAAATATCTGACCCTTGGTTGTAACTTCCGTATTGCTCTTCAGTTAGTTTTCATGTGTACTGTTGGGAGATCTTCTTTTTTTTTAACCTTCAAATTAAAAAGAGGAGAGTTTTAAATTCCTTTTAAGTCAAAAGACAACTGTTCCATTCTAAAGCATCCTTTAAAAAATAGAACCAAACCCTCCTCGGTAGTAATTAATTTTGACAGTGTAGGCTCAGTAGCGATTCACAAACCTGTACTTTGGGCATCAGCATTCCTTATTATTCTAATTAAAGTGGAACATTGTGCCCTCGCTAATCATTAATGGGTTTTCATTTTGTAAATGACATTTGCAGAAGTTAAAACAGCGAGTTCATGTGAAGTCCACAGGCAACAGTGTTGAAATTAGCATCACCATAGCAACAGTCTTCCATCATTAGCATTCAGGGCAACAGGAGGTGTTTTGTTGTGTTTTGTTTTCCAAAAAAAGGAAAAAAAAATCTTCAAAGGCAAAGCCTACTGAAAATCTCTTGGTAGTTATTTGTTTCTTGTGTGTACATGTACTTACTGTACTAGATCTCTAAGTCCATATTTTTTTTTAATTGCAACATGGATCGTCTCCTTTCTAGATTTGTATTTTCCCTACATACTAGCTAAATTTCATGATCTTTCTCCAGCTATACATGTCTAACCTCTGAGCAGCGTTTGCTCACTGCAAACCTGCTGCTCAACAATACGGTTTTCTGCCTGGATCAAAAGAACCTGTATTTATGAAAGTATTTGTTCCAGTCTAAAAACATTATATGCATTCATGATTTTTGCATTTAATCCATGGGGAAAAGATTTACGCTGTTAGATTCTCTAGTGAACTCATTTAGGAAAAAAAAACATGTTGTTCGCTATAGATCAGTGATTATTCTCATTCATCTCTAGATGGAATTAAAAAGTGAGTCAAATAGAGATCAATGATATCTTAGCTGAGTCTCAAGCAATGGTGTCACACTATTTGTGTGTCTTTGTGTGTGAGAGCATGTGTGTGTGTATTACTTGAATTCTAATATTCAGAGAAACTTTAGCAGTGGTTTATCTAACATTTATTTTTTTCTTAGTACTAAAATTCATCAAAAGTGCACCATATTGACCTACCAGCTGCTTCTAAATCACACCAGCAGTAGGTAATGATGAAACTCAAATGAAATTTCATTTTCATGTATTATATAAAAATGTCATAGCTCAAACCTAGAAATATTGCCCCAAGCTTGGATGTAGACAGGTATGCATGTACCTTTTACTTTTCAACATGAATCATAGTTGTCTTCCCATTACATGTAAGGACAAGAATATGTGCATTCCACTGAGGTACCTTAAGACAAGATTCTGCTAGCCCACACTAAAACAAAATGTAGTTAAGGACATGGCTTTTAGTTAAGGATGCATCTGTGCAGTCACCACTTCTGTCCTACTCTGGATGGGTCTCTACAGCACTTGAGCCACTCAGCCAGTGGGCTGTAACCCAGTGTCACTGGGTTATTGAAAGGAAGCAACCACCGGAAGCCACATATCTTGGTGTGTGTCCCAAGACAACAGGACCATGAAACTCGTGTGTGTGTGTGTGTGTGTGTGTGTGTGTGTGTGTGTGTGTGTGTACGTACATACACATGCATCCCCCACTTCTCCAAAGCTGTACTCAATCTGTGCCTAATCCATGCCTGGTCATCAAATGGTCATGAAAAAAGTTAGATCTTCGATCTTCCATGACTCTGTTGAGAGGTTGTACAAGCCAGTCAGAGGTCTATATTCATAATATGTACTGTAATGAAGAACACTCAGAGCCATTAGGCAGGGGCCTATGACTAACTGCTATGAAGACTACCTCTGATTTTGTAGTACCAGCACCTACTACCCTTTTTCTCTTAAAAATGGAAAGTTAGCATTCATTGGCATTGCTGTTACAAAGCCAAAAAGTAAGTAGAATCCCAGTGGAAACAACACCCAACATTATATCTGTCTTTTCAATATTCCGATGTTTTCTTATATATTTGTATTCAAAAAGAATTATACTACAGATATCCAAAGAAACCACACCAACGGAAGGTTCCTCATTGTCATTACTAGTCATGTGCTGTGTTGCTCTGGGGATGGTTGTTGGATTGCCTCTATACCTTTTCCTCTTTTTCAACATCTTTCTTCCTTTTTTAGGGATAAAGCACTAGAAAAGGCTTAGTTGACCACTGTGTGAGAAATGGTATGAGAAGCATGGGGTATAAGCTGATACAATTAGTTCAGTTACAAATGGAGTATATAATCATGAACTTGAGGAGTTTTCAGGGACTTTTCTTCAGTTTTCTCTCAGTTTCCCTGATCAGTGTATTAGCATGTTCAAGTGACCATGCTTTATACATAATTATATCATATGCAAGAAAGTAAGTATAGATATTAGAAAAGATTTAATTTCTTAGCTCATTCTACAAGTGCCAAACTATGTGTTGTGACAGAGAAACTCACATGATTAAAAACAGCTAATGCTTTTAGAGAGATCCTACTTGACCTCTAGTCCCCTAAAGATTAATACAATTTAAAACCATGGCAATCTATGTGTTGAGCATGAAACCTACAGGATAATGAAAAGCCAGGGACTCTGGTGGCAATAAGAAAGTTCTATCCACTCGACGAGATGTGAAGTCATTTATGAGTAAGCACCAGAAATATTATGAGTAAAATTCGCGTGAGCAAGGATTGCAGCAGTTACAAGCCCTGTTATTTGTTCCCACTTGTTCAACTGTAATTTTTTCGCTTAACTCAAAAGTGGCTGTTTGTAACATTAGGACCGGCTTGCCTGCCTTTAGATGGGATTTAGAAAGATGCCAGTGCTGGAAATCAGTATCTTGACCTACTGTAAAGAGAGCAGTAAACAGACTGTTCTCAGGGGAAATTGTTCAATATACTGCAGGTCTCCATAAAAATCTTTGACAAAATTGTCTTTACTGAAGTCATCATCCACTGGATTAAAAAATACGTTACCATTAGCTTTTTGAAAAAGAAAAAAGTTGGGCCTTCTCTGCAATGGTTTCAGTAGCTCTCAAGCTGTCAGTCTTATTTTTAGATGCCATGCTATGGATAGTTACAGAATTTATAGAGTATGGTTTAAAGGACTATTCAATTGTAGGGCATTCTGTTTATTCCCATCGCAGAGCTAAACTGCAGTCATCCCAGATCAACAAAAACCTATTCTCTTCTGATTCAGAAAGGAGATTGCTCTCTTTCCATGGATAAATCCATGTTCAATGTTTAACACCTCAGGAAGATTTTTCTTTATAGCTTCTTCTGATCTTAAATTGTTGGTTTATCCTCATTGACATATTGAAGACTTAGTCACCAAACTTTTTATTGTCTCCCATTGTAAAAGGTCGTTCGGGGGATTTTTTTCTCACATACAAGAGTACATGCTTCTCTGTGCTTAGTACTTTGGCTTTCAGGAGTTAGGTAATGCAAGTGAATCTAATTTACCAATGTTAAATTTCTCTTGTATGTTTACTCTCAGCATTTATAACTAAGAACTTCCCATTCTTTGGCTGGTAGATAGGTCTTAATTTATTTTAGCATATTATTCCCTAAGTAAAGTAGCCAAAAAAAATTACAAAATCTTTGCATGTATCACCAATATACCACACCAGTTCACGCACCCCAACATTATATTGCAAGTAAACTTAAAATGTCTTTTTCAAACTGCATGTACACTTAACTTCATGTACACACTACTAAAATACACATGCACACTGGACATTTAACCATCATCTCCTAGATCAGCATTGTTCAGCCAACATTACCTCCCTCAGTACAGGAATTTTACATTTGAGTTCTATTTAAGGCAAGGAAATCAATTTAGCATGGCAATAAGCCAGATAATTTCTGCCTTTCTTCAGTGGTCACTTCCTGCTATTATTCAAGAAATCAGTTTTCTTCCTCCAGAGATCCTAGGCTAACCCTAAGCCTCTAACCTTGTCCTTTAGCTTATCTCTGATAGCACACCTCTATAATGTGCCATCTGTCTGGCATGTCCAGTCAGCTAATAAGACTTCAGAAATGGGTGTACTCAAGTGTGAAGAGATAAGATCATGATATATAAGATGAAAAAAAGTATCTTAGAGGTAATCCAAGGCAAACTCTTCATCTTACAGATAAGAAAACGGAAGCCGGAAAGGGGAAAGTCATTTTGGTGAAGGTGACTAAACTGGCCTAGAAAACCAGGTTGCATTAGCTGGTCCCGTGGTCCTTCTCCAGCGCCATGGCTGTTGCCATAGAAGGATGCGCATGTGCGAGTAAGGAAGTTACAAGCAGACCCATGTATTTGTATAGCACTTTCTAATAACCTTTTACATCTGTCGTCCCACATGATTCTTATAATATCCAGTGGCAGGCTTGATAGCCTACATGGTTAATCCTCATTTTTATAGATGTGGAAATGGGCTCTCAGCTATTTTGACTTACCGAGGCTTACTTTCCATGGAGTAAAATGGCGGGGCACAAGTTGCTTTTCTGTAAGTCAGAGGCTAATTGTGTTGTGCATATTGTTAATCCATTCCTGTTGGAAAGCAACACAAAAGAAACCCTTTTATAATCATGTCCCTCTTTCATCCCCCAGGCCAGATATCCCACTTTTCATCTAAGCTTTCAAAAATAATATGTCCTTTCTTTATCTTGCTTGTTTAATCATTTGTTTGAGGATGAAAGCTGTTTTACACAGTGACTTAACCGATGTGGCCATTTCATATTCACCCCACACTGCCACCAACCCCCCACCTCTGCCCTGTATCTTGCTGTGTACCCAGAACAGCTCTGTCCTACATACATCTTAAAGCAGTAAGCATGGGAGATTTTTCGTCTTCATATAACAGTCAGGTGTATAACATGGCTATGGAAAGCAACCAGCAGGTGAGGCTGTGACGCTGTCATTTTAACCTAAGCCTTGATACCATATCAAAGTATCTTAGCTCAATGAATGGATCAGAAAATACACTGTAATTTTTCCTAAATGAAACAAGCACATCATTAGGCAGTACTATTTCAGTAATGTTTATTGTTGGATGGATTGTTTTCAAGGGCATTTTCAAAACAAGTTACTTAAATCACTTTTTTTTTTTAACTTGAAGAATGATGTGCTCAGAAAGTGTACACAAATGATAAATTTGCAGTGCAATCATCAGAAAATGAACACAGCCTTGTTCACCACCTAGGACAATACATAAAACATTGTTAGTGTCTCACCTACCTACATACCTACCTTCCTATCCATCTGTCTGTCTAAGAGAGAAGTGGAAGCAAATATGTAAAATATTAGTAATTGATGAGTCTAGATGAATGGTTTATGGCTGTTCTTTTAAGTTTTGGGTAGGTTTGAAAACTTCAAAATAAAAAAGTTGGGGAAAACTATAAAACATGACTAACACCTCGGAAACCTTCCCCACACCTCTCTCCCTTCTCAGTATTCCTGCTTTATGCTAAAGTAACCAATACACTGCCCTTTAATACAGTGGTTTAGTTTTCCTGTTTTTTGAACTTTGTAAAAATGGAATCATACAATATAGAAACTTTTGTCTGTGATTCAGCATTGTGTTTGAGATTAAGCCATGTTGTTGCATGTAGCTATCATTCATCTTCTTTGTTCTAGATATTCCATTATAAAATATATCATAATTTATTCATTCTGTTGGTGGTAGACATTTTGATCCTCTCCAGTTTGGATGCATTATAAATAAGATGCCAACGAACATTCTTTTATGTGTCTTTTGGTGCCCAAGTGCATATATTTATGTTGGTAATATATATATGTTAGTGAAATTGCCTAAGTTTAAGATAGGCATATGTTGAGTTTTAGTACATACATCCACTTTTCTGCAGTGCTTCTACACTCCCACTAGCTGTGTATGAAAGCTCCAATTGCTTCAAATCTCAAGTCCTTAATAGTGCCAGTCTAAAATTTTAGCCATTCCATCAAGTATTAGAATGTCATTGTTAATTTGCATTACCCCAGTTACTTATGTAATTGAATATTTTTACATATATTGATTACCCATTCGGGGTATTCTCTTATATGAGGTATCTGTTCAATCTCTTGCCTATTAATGATTCACCCCTCTTTTTTTCTTATTTACTTGTAGGCGTTCTTTACATATTTTGGGTTATAGCTCTTTGCAAACTGTGTTGCAGATACCTTCTCCCGTTGAGTAGCTTGCTTTTTAACTCAATTGTGGTTTTGGATGGATAGAAGATCTTAATTTTAATATAGTCCAATATACAAATTTTCCTTCACAATTGGTTAATTTTGGTTCCTATTTAGGAAATCTTGCCTAGCCCAAGAACATGGATATCTTCTCACACTCTTCTAAAATTTTCTTTTTATCTCTCCTACTTAAACTGCATTCCAACTCTATTTTTTTTTGTGTCACAGGAGATAAGGATTGAATTTCATTTTTTCACAAAATGAATAACCAATTGTTCTAACACCACTTCCATTTTTAAAATGAGTCCTATTTGGCTGTGATCTGGGATTCTAAATATTCACTTTTAGATTTGATTTGCTAGTATTTTGTTTAGGATTATCGTATTCATGTTCATTAGTGATATTTATCTTTAATTCATGTTAAACTTTGGTATGAGGATGATTCTGGTTTCATAAAAGGAAATTAGGAAGCGTCGTCTCGTCTAGTTCCTGGAAGAAATTATGTAAGATTGGTATTTCTTCCAGTGACATAATCTGGTCCTGGAGTTTTCCTTCTATAATTGTAGGGTCAATTATGTAAATATTATAGAGCTATTCCAGTTTTCTATGTCCTCGTGTATCAGTTTTAGCTGGCTTAAAGTAGACTAAGATAATTCTAAGATTCCTATATTCAAGCCATGCTGCTCTGAACTAAAGGTTGCAAATTTAAATGCCAACAAAACCTAACTGCTAAAGTAAATGAGGTAGGTTCTCCAAGTGTTAGGTAATTAGAACTGGTGGGGACTACAGAGTGCATGCCCCTTTACACAGTCCTGGCTCCCCATTCCAGTTAATGATTACCATGTAAGAATGGGAGCCAAATATGTCCAAATCTGGTCCATTTAAATGGGAGGTAGGAAATTTAGATTACAAAAAAAAAAAAATCTCTGAATATTTAAAAGTTGACTCATTCAAATTAAAAAAAAAAAAACTCTGTGGGCTACACAAACAAAACATGTGTACATGCCAAATTTAGCCCAAAGATTGCTAGTTTGCAACTTTTACTCCAAACTAATGGAAAGCACAAAAGCAGAGATATATTATCGTTTTGATATAAAATCCACATGTTTGACATTGATTGATTTAAACTCACGCCTGAGTATGTATTTGTTAGTTTGTCACTTACAGATAAATGATACCATTTCTTTTAGTTTGCATTTTAAAACACCCAAGTCTGTGAACAGCTAGAATATCTTCATGTACTCTTACTTCTTTTTTTTATTTATGTGTACAAGCTAGGGTACAGGCCAGAGGCATTGGGCAGCGAGAGGGCTTACCAGAGACAGAGTGGGGAGCAGAACAGGAAGATCAACAGAAACACACTGCTGAGGGGAGCAGCGGGTGAGGCAGGAGAGGTCTGTCTTGCCATGTGGGAAGCTCCCAGGCCAGGCATTGAACTCAGTCGCTGCTGCCGACAGCTCCACAGCAGCAGCACCTAACCACTGCACCACCAGGGAGGCCCTAGTGTTACATTTTTGTGTTTGTTTTCCCTAAGTCTAATTTTTCTGAGAAACTTAGTATCTTTTTTTTTATTGTTATTTATGTCTTTTACATTTTGTATTCCCCTTGGGCAGCCCACCACCAATTCACCCGTGATCCATCTCCATGGTCCCCTGTATTCTCCTCTCTTCCATTTTGTGCCCTTATCCTCCCCTCCCCGCACCCCACCCCCCCACCCCCGCCACCGCTGAGTGTCTCTCTCCCACCCAGCCTCCCTATAGTCCTAAGTGAAACCATTCGATATTTTTCTTTTTCTTTCTGGCTTATTTCACTGAGTATGATTCCCTCTAATTCCATCCATGTCGCTGCAAATTGCATGTGTTTATCTTCTTTCCATGCTGAATAGTACTCCATTGTGTATATGTACCACATCTTCTGGATCCAATCATCTATTTTTGGACATCTGGGTTGCTTCCATACCT
>PVIJ01010766.1:0-58380 GCA_004024925.1 Scalopus aquaticus | reverse complement strand
GCGGGGTGCTGTGGAATTCCTGGGGGAGGAGAAGCAAAGCGGTCAGGCTGGGCGCCGTCTGTCTCGGGCCCCGCCTGCCCCTGGAAACTTCTGCCTGACTCGGTATTCGGGGCTGACAGCGGCATCAGGGGCAAAGGTGCCCTCTCTGACCCTTGCATTTCTACGCCCCACCCCTGCCCTGTGTCTCTCTAGGCAGATGTGACACTGCTCCACGATCACGCTTGCCCCACTCGGGAGGCCAGAAACCCTGGGCCCCCTTGGCGAGCGGCAGGAATGCAGAGTTTATAGGAACGGGGAGATGGTGGTTAAAAGATGAAAACCTGGGCTTCCCTGGGGGCTCAGAGGTTGAGTCTCAGCACTATGCAGCTGTCTGCAGCCACTGCAGCATGAGTTCGAGGCCCAGCCAGGGAGCTTCCCACAGGGCGCAGCAGACCTCTCCTGTCTCCCCTCAGCAGTGTACTTCAGTGGATCCGCCTGTCTGCTCCCCACTCTGTCTCTGGTGAATCCTCTCACCCCCACACCTCTGGCCTACACCCCAGTTTTTGTATGCATAAATAAATAATCTTTAAAAAAAATGAAAACCTAAAACAGGAAGGACTGCCAGCCCCCTGGACTGTCACCCTCTGGGGGCGTCTCCCACCAAGGCCCTGGGTCAGGCGTCCAGTCTCAGGGGATGTGGCCCCCTTCACCGGTGTGGACCTTCCTCCCCGTTCCTGGCTCCTGGCTCCTGCGGGTTCTGGCAAAGGCCTGGGCCTGAAGCCTGACCTCTCGGGTTCATAGCCCACGCGTTCGGGACCCCCCCCCCCTTCACCAGCTGTGGGGTGAAGCTTCACAGATGCACTGCTGGATTCACGTCATATGTTCTTAGAATTCTTGACCTGAAAACATCTTGTCTTACAAAATAGTGTACAACAGATGGGAACTAGGATCCCAAGTCTACTATATATATATATATATATTTACAAGTCTAGAAATTCCCATATCTGATAACCACTGATCCAGAGTCTTCCGTGAATTCCTGGACTGGGTTCCACGTTCCAACCTGCTATTGGAGCCCCCACCCAGGCGGCTGGTCTCCATTTTGCTGTAAGGGGCCAGTCCCCTCCAGGGCGCCAGGGAGGCCCCAGCTGAAGCCGCTCCCTCTGCCAGCCTCCCGCACCCGGCTGCTCTGGGCACTAAATCCCCACCTCCCCGGCCAGGATGAGTCCCCGCCCGCCCCTGGGCTTAAAGCCACCTCAGAAAGGGAACAAGGAATGGTTCTTGGATGCTGCTAGATGTTTAAAAGATGAAAGATCTTGAAACAAAAGCCCGTGGAGGGAGGAGGCTGTTCCACCGGCTTCCCATGTAACGCGGAATTAGATACTTTCAAAGCATGTTTGTGTTTGAAAACCTCCTTGCCTAAAATTGATCAGGATACGGTTTCTTAACACCGTCAACCCTGTTACTCCTTTTCTGAAACTTCCGACTACCAGGAGCCAAAGCAGCCTCAGTTATCACCTACTCCACACCCTTTCTTCTAAAGAGAGGGGGCTCTTAATGCCCGCAAGCATGGTGTTCTGCAACTCGGAGTGACTTTTGGCCTTCTTTCCCGGAGCAGCACTCACTTTGCCTTCAGGATCCCCAGAGCAGGCCTGGTGCAGAACGAACAGAATGAACTGCGTAAAGGCTGGGCCGAGGCCTCTCCACCAGGTTGCCGCCCCCCCACCCCTCACTCCCCAAGTCCAGGTTCTGGGCACAGCTCAGTCGCCCTCCGAAGTCAAACTAAATCCTTTCTGGGGTAACTGGGACCAGCACCTCGCAAAGGCAGCCTCCTGGCTTTCTCCCCCGGAGCGCGAATGAAGCAAGGTGCCCAGGAGCGGGGGAAGCGGGGCGCGCGCGGAGGCGGAGGAAACCTGGACGGAGCCGGAGCCGGAGCCGGGGCCGGAGCGAGCCCCGCTCCCCGGGCGCTGCCGGACGGCGCTGAGCAGAGTAAACGCGGAGCAAGCACTGCGCGGGAGGGCGGGGGCCAGGGCGCGCGCAGGGGCGCTGGGCCGGCCGAGTCGGGCCGGGACGCCGGGTCCCCGGACGCGGAGTGGGGTCTGGGACCCCGAGGAGACGCTCCTGAGGGAGAGTTCCGCACAAACCCGCCCTTCGCAGCCGACGCCGACGGCCCCATTCCTGCCAGTGGGCGGTCTCCCCGGGAGCCCGAGGCTGAGCCGAGCGCGGTGCGCGCCGGCCGGTCCCCTCGGACTCCCGCAGCTGCGCCGCCGAGGCACGGGCTGGGGTGCCCGCTGCCGGCCACACCCGCAGGCCGACGCGCAGGGCGGCCCGGGAGCCCCGGGCGGGCCGCCCTCCCCGCGCCCCCAGCGCCCTCCCGGCCAGGCCCCCGGGCGCAGCGCCTACCTGGCTCGGCCGCGGGGCCCCGGGGGCGGCTCCACCGCCGCGGAGTACAGGGCGAGGAGGGCCCCGGAGCAGGCGGCCGCGAGCAGCAGCAGCAGCAGCCAGAAGAGCCGGCCGCGCGGGAGCCCCATGCAGCCGCCCGCGCTGTCCCTGCCGTCCGAGGCCGAGCGGAACGGCGGGTGGGGCGGCGGGACTCCCGGAGGCGGCCGCGGGGCCGGCCGGCCCTGCCCCCGCGGTGCCTCCCCGCCCTGCAGGTTTCAGGCTGCTCCCGCCCTTGGGGGTTTGATCGGCGAGTCCGGGGGCGGGAGAGTCACTGCAGGCGCCCCACTGCCCATGGCCTTCGTCGCTGCCCTGGGGGGCTCGGGTGGAGGGCGCCCTGCCCCCGCGCTCCCCCTGCGCCTAGCCCGGGGCGGGTGGGTGAGGTCGGGGAGCCGGGGGCCGCGGGGCGCAGGGCGATGCCTCCACCTGCTGCTCGGGCCGGCGCAGCGCCCTCAGGCTGCCCCGTGGAGACCTGTTGGTGTGACTCTGGCACCTCAGGTCCTTCCAGAAGCGCGTTCAGAGCGGGAAACCCGTTCACCAGGACTCAGACAAGCCCTGGGTGCATGGAGAGGCAACCCCTGCCTCCCTCCTCTCCCTCCGACTCCTCCCTCCCCCTGCTCAGACCCTGGGATGGGGGCGCTGAGATTATTCACCCCCCCCACTTGGCGACCACGCTGAACCAAGCCCACCTGGAGATGTCAGCGGCCAAGAGACCAGAGAGAGGTGGAGCAGGGGCTGCTGGGCACAGGAAGGGCTGCTGGGCCCGAGCTCTTGAAGCCGAGTCCTCCGGGTAGAGGCGAGAGGCTTTTCTGCCTGGGCCCAAGTCTGGGCCTTAGACCTCAAGACCCTGTGAAATACCGCAGGCCCCCCCACTGTCAGGAAGCTGCAAGGAGGAGAGACCTGGTCCCCTCCAGTCAAGTTCAACCTGTTGTTCACGTATTGGAGCGCGTCTGGACGCAGCACCTGGGCTGAGAAAAACTCCCCCACCTGTGTGTGTGGTCAGGCGTGGGTCCTTCTCTCAGCTCACCTGGTGCGGGCCACGCAGGCCCACAGAAGGGCACCCAGAGAGGAACAGCCCTTTCCTTGACCCAAAGACTGCTAGCAGGGACTCTGCCCCCTGCCAGTGGGCACGACTGAGAATTGATGGTTTCCCAGTGAGAAGGACACATGTTAAAAAGCCCCCAATGATGCCGCCCCAGTGGCCCAATGGATTAAGCGCAGCGCTATGAAGCTACAAGAGCCACTGCAGCACCAGTTCGATGCCCGGCCAGGGATCTTCCCACATGGCACAGTAGACCTCTCCTGTCTCCCTGCTGCTCCCCTCAGCAGTGTATTTCAGTAGATCCACCTGTGCTGCTCCCCACTTTGTCTCTGGTGAATCCTCTCACCCCCACACCTCTGTCCTGTACCCCAGCTCTTGTGTGCATAAATAAACAAATCTTTAAAAAAAAAAACCCTATTTTGATTTCTACAAATCTACAAATCTATTTTGATTTCATTCTCAAATATTGGTGCACTCAGTCAGGCCTCTGGTAGACATCTCACTCACAGTGTGCCCTGTCCGCCCAAGATGATCTACCCCAAGATTTTAAACCCCAGGAAGTGTTTGTAATTCAGCTGACCACTGTTTCCCACTACAAATCCACAGGCTTCATGGTCAGTCTGCCTGGGGTGGACATTCCTCGATGGGGACAAGTCTGGGGGCAGGCGCCTCCCGTTGGCTCCCGTTGGGAGCAGGCAGCCAACGGGAGATGCCTGCCCCCTTTGGGAGGGTGGAGGGCGAGCCCTCAGCTTGGGCTCTGCAGCCATAGCCGTGTTGGCTCAGGCGAGGGCAGCCTCTGGCCTTGTCTCTTGTGGGAGAACCAGGCAGCTGGTTCCTCATCTAATGCTAACATTAAGGGTCATTTGTTTTTTTCTTGCTTAAAACTGGGTTCATGCTGCTTCAGTTCTGTTTTCAACCACCTCCCCTATTTTGAGCTTTTTCTGTTTGCTGGTTCCACATTTCAGTTTTAGGTCATGACCTCAAGTATTACCCCCCCCCCCCGGCCCCCCGGCCCCAGAATTGATAGTTTCAAGTCTTTTGTTTCAATCTTACTGGTTAGTCACCATCTTCTCCCATTTCCTCAGTTAATAAAACATCAGGGCCTCCCTAGTGGAGCAGGGGTTAAGTCTCAGCCTATGAAGCTGTCCGCAGCCACTGCAGCGTGAGTTCGATCCCCGGCCAGGGAGCTTCCCACATGGCGCAGCAGACCTCTCCTGTCTCCCCGCTGCTCCCCTCAGCAGTGGATTTCAGTGGATCTGCCTGTTCTGCTCCCCACGCTCTCTCTGGTGAACCCTCTCACCCCCCACACCTCTGGCCCCCAGCTTGTGTGCATAAATAAATAAATCTTAAAAATAATAAAAATTTAATAATAAAATAAAATAATATAATATATAATAAAATAAAAGAATAAAACATCAGACCGTCCCTGAGCCCCTAAATCCCGTGTGTACCCCTTGTTCTCAGTCAGTGTCTGACCAGCTTCGTGGAGAGAATCACAATGAGTTTCCTCCACTTCCCTCTTCACACCTGCACACTGGACCCCATCACGGCCCAGCCCCCACTGCCCCGACTCCGCCCAGGTGCTGACCCCTACCACGGCCAGGATTCTGGCTCGCCTCTAGTGGCCACAGCCCCGTAGACCCGCGCCTGCTGTCTGCCAGCGGGAGGAGCTCTGGGCTCTCAGCCCTCCACCTGCAGGCCCGCCCTGCCCCCCAGCCCCCTGGCCTTGCTCTTCCATCCCTTGGGGCTCTGGGGGCCGCAGTCTGAGCTACTCTCAGCCCACCAGGCTCTCCCGGCCCCCGCTCTGGCCTGCCGCCAAGGCCTCAGTCCGAGCCCGGAGCCCAGCTGGGCTCTCCGCACCAGCGTCCCCTTGTCCTGGGCGGGCTCCTGCTGCCATCCTGCCCACAGCGACTCCAGAACGCCCCCTCTTCCCTCAAGCTGTAACCGAATGCCTCTGCTGGGCAACAACAAAATAACTGCCCTAGACTGAAAATTAGGAATAAGCAGAACTAAACACCCCGTTTCCCCTCCCCGCTGACGGCTCCACCTGATTCCCCGACCTTGGGAGAAGGCTGTGTCCCCACAGGCCCCCGTAAGGGCCTCTGCTGGTGGCTGAGGGCACGCCCTTGTCCTGTCACCTGGACTGCCCACAGCTCGTGGGCCGTAGGCGCGGGAAGCCCGCGCTTCCCTCACAGAAGATGGAGGCCACAGGTGTGTGTGTGGGGCTTCAGCTCCCCCAGCCCCTAACTGCAGAGTTGCCCGTCAAGATGTGAAGGGTCCAGTTCACTTCCGGTGCAGGCAGCCTGCTCCGACCTGGAGGCCTGTGAAGACCCGAGCCCCCGGGGCCAGACAGAAGACCTCACTGCTCCTGACCCAGTGAACAATCCAGGCCCCAGGCCGCTCAGGCCTCTGTGCCCCTCGGGCTTCACCAGGCGAGGGGCCTTCTGGTATCCTTGTGATAACCCACCGCTGCCCTCAGGGTGCCCGTGACTGATGGAGGAGATATAAAGCAAAATCAGATTAAAACCAGACCCACACAAGGAGGTGGGGGTAGAAGAAATCAACATAACCACGAGCACAGTCCCTAAGTGCCAGCTCCTGAGCTACAAAGCATAGGTAGGCCCTAGACGGCAGTCTCTAGGGGCAGAGATATGGAAATTGAGCCCATTGTAGAATCTCTGGTCTCTTTTCTAATTCTAGCCAGCCAGCAGACAGACAGCCATCCTCAAGATGAGCCCCTCCCCACTGAAAGAGGGCTCTATCAGTGCCATCAGGGCAAGAACTCAGGGCAGCCATTTCTCTGCCCACCTGTGCCTATGCAGGTGCTTTCCTTTACCAACTCTGTGCCTCTGCAGGGCAGCGGCTGCCTGTCTGCCCGTGACCTGCACCACACAGGCCTCTCTTAGCAAAACTGCCCCTCAGGGGGCAGCTCTTTCTGCCCGCTTGTGCCTGTACAAGTGTCCTGTACTTCCTTGTCCTAATACACCTGTTCTTTCAGTATAACTGAGTCTCTGTCTCGTGGAGAAACTTGTCACGTGCCGCCGAAGGGAGCTCTGGGGAAACCTTCCCCGGAGTGAACCCAAGGACCCCGCTCCGCTCTCAAATAAATCAAGTCCAAAATGACACCAGGACCCTGTCCTGATGCCCTTTGACAGAGTCGCAAGAAACTTGAAGAAACAGGTTAGGACTTACAAGGCCTGAAGTTACACAGCAACCTGGGCCAGGTGAGTTTGCAGGTGGAGACAGAACTTCCAGGCCTGGGTCCTGCTTTCAGCGGGACTGAGGTGGGGATTTAGGGTTTTGTGGATTTACCATGTTGGCAAATCCAGTTCATAAGCCTGAACTTAAAGCCTCCTAAGAGGCAAAAGGAAAGATGATGAAAGACACAAGTCAGTTCCAAATGGGTTATCTAAATTAACCAGGAAGTGGGAACGAGCCCCTGCTCTTATCTCCTCTAGTTCGGCAGCTTCCTGTGTGAGCTCAAAGCTTTGAAACCTGGGCCTCTTTCATGTGGAAACCTCAGCACCAAGCTGGAGCCAGGCGCACAGACCACAAGAAAGGAACTTCAGCTGGACAGTAGGAGAAGCTGCCCTCTGCTCCAGAGTGGGCACTGCCTTTCTTTCCCCAGACTGTGTACCAGCATTCTAGAAAAGGTAGTCTGGAGCAAAGGGCGGCTGGTAGGTCTGCCCGTGAGGTGTGGGGTCCACTGCGGACCAGCCTGCCCCACCCCCAGGCTCTCCTCTCTCGGCCCAGGCAGCCTTCCTGCTGTGGTCTCCTGTCTCAGCCCTGGCCTTGGCAGTCACTCGCCCCCGTGCAGAATCCTTGTCCCAGCTCATGAAATGCATCCCCACACACACATCTCATCCAAGAACGCAAAGCAAAGGAAGCAAAGTCCAACAAATCTCTCGTCGAGCGGCCCCCTTCTTAGCTGTCTCTGGCAGGGACAGTCCCTGTTTGCTCCACGTCTCTGCCACAGAAACTGGCCCCACCCAGGCCACCAAGGGCCTTTATCATTCCCAATGGAGCAGCCATTTTCCAGTTCTAATCCTGTTCCTTCTGCCCCTGCATTTGAAAGTGTCCCCCTCGGAGGGAGGGAAGGAAAAGCGCACAAAATGGAATAGAAAAGAACACAAGGGACCATGGAGATGGATCACGGGTGAATTGGTGGTGGGCTACCCAAGGGGAATACAAAATGTAAAAGACATAAATAAGAATAAAAATATATATTTAAAAAAAAGAAAAAAAAAAAAGAAAGTGTCCTCCTCAAGGCTACTTTTAGGTGTTTGTTAATTCCAACATCAGACCACTCCCACCAAGCATCTCTGCTGGGTATTGCTCCCGTGGTGTCAGTTTCTTGCTTATCTTTCCTGCTTTGCTTGTCTCATCATTTTTTCTTGGAAAGTGGGTATTTTGGAAAATAGACTGTACAGCTCTGGGCACTGGCAGCCAGAGTCGCCTTGTCTGGTGACTGGCCGGATTGCCTGAGTGACGCTCCCTCCCAGGGTGCTCTGCAGGGAAGCACAGCACGGCCTTGAGCCCGAGCCTTGTGTGATGGGGTGGCGGTGATGGTGGCGAGGCTCCCTTCATTTTTCTCTGACCACATTTTCAGCTGTGTGTTTTTGTTTTTATTGCGTAGAAGAGCTGGGGTGCAGGCCAGAGGTGCAGGGGATGAGAGGGTTCACCAGAGAACAGGCAGATCCACTGAGATCCACTGCTGAGGGGAGCAGCGGGGAGACAGGAGAGGTCTGCTGCGTCCTGTGGGAAGCTCACTGGCCGGGGATCGAACTCGGGTCTTAGCGGTGATAGTGCTGAGACCTAACCCCTAGGCCACCAGGGAGGCCCTCTCTCCAGCTGTTAATTGCCAGCTAATTACACTAAAGTTTACGACATAGTCCCAGGGCATAGATCGTTCTATAGACTGAGGCTTCTTTTGGAGCAGTAACTCCTGAGTGTCCACACCCGAGAAGGCTCCGCCTGCCCTCTCAGGCGCTCTCCTGCAGACTGGCCGGCTTCCACGCCCGGCTGCGTCTTCACTGAACCCACCCCTGTCCTCCCAGCTGCCCGCCACCACAACCTGCCTTGTTTTTGCGAGTGCCCTTAGGTTGAACTTCTCTCTCTGCAAATAAAGTCCGTTGTTTTGTGCGCCTACCTGATTTATAGCCGTGGAAAATCTCTGAGCCAGGGCCCGCGCTGGGGTGGGGAACAGTCGTGGGCTTCTCTGCAGCTCTTTTTAGGAGTTCAGCACATGGTGGAGGGGAGGCAGTTGTTAGGGCTTCTTAGCTTGGCCTCTCTGGTGGGAACCATTACTCTTTTAAAGTCAGGATGGGGGTGACCAAGGGCCCAGGATCCTCAGTGATGTCACGCCCAGGGGAGAACCTCCATTCTCTGAGCGGGGGCTGAATAGAAGGGACTCCGCACCTCCTGAGCCAGGTTGTCCCAGGACTAGCCTCAGGCACAGCAGCTGGGGCAGGACGGGAAAAGCTGACATCCTGGAAGAAGGCCCTTTGCCTGGGAGCCGCAGGCGACCTGCAGTTTTGGCTGCACTGACTCAGAAGGGCATTTTTTTTCTTTGCAGAGGGGTCACGGGGAGAAGGCGGTAGGGAGAGGAGTCCTTCTGGCTCAAACGCCATAGACTTTATTTAACTTTGGTAGGTTTTCTTACTCCATTCCCCTCCCCACCCCGCCCCCCACTTGCTGTGTACCCTGAGGGCAATTTCCAGACACTTTCCATGGTTGTCTTTTTATGCTTTTTACCAGGTTCACAGGACCTGTGTCCTCACACTGGCGATCACCTCTCGCGATGATTTTTATCTTTTTTTTTAAAGATTTATTTATGCACACAAGAGCTGGGGTGTAGGACAGGTGTGGGGGGTGGGGGGTGAGAGGTTTCACCAGAGACAGAGTGGGGAGCAGAACAGGCAGATCCACTGAAGTACACTGCTGAGGGGAGCAGCGGGGAGACAGAAGAGGTCTGCTGCGCCCTGTGGGAAGCTCCCTGGCCGGGGATTGAACTCGTGCTGCAGTGGCTGCGGACAGCTTCATAGTGCTGAGACTTAACCCCTGCGCCACCAGGGAGGCCCCATCACGATGATTTTTAACTTAATGTTGGCTTCACTATTTGTTACCTTGAAATTTTATTGTTGGAATCAGGGACATTTGAATACAAGCTCGATATTTGGTATATCTAAGGAATTCTTAACGGTTTTAGATGTGATAATAGTATTGAGGTTAAAGAGTTCTAGCCTGTTAGTAGTAACATAGACTGAAATATTTATAGCTGAAATGTCATGCCTGCAATTGACTTAAAATAATCAAGCCTGAGCTGTAAGTGGGAAGGAGGCTACGGATGAGACGAGATTGGCTATGAGTTGATTATTATATTACATTATACTAATATCATAATATTTATTATTAACAAGAAATGCACGATGATAGTTCCCTGCATTATTCTTTCATCTTTGTATATGTTTGAAATTTCCCATAATGAAAATTATTTTCTTTCCTTCCAGAAAATGAAACATACTTTACCAGCTTTTTTAGAAATATAAACTTATTAAGTTGAAGTAAAATCTTGAAAAATCTAAATCATGCTATTTACTTCAGAAGGACTGTGGATTATGGTCTTATAAAACTGAGAGATCAAAACTTCAAGTACTCTGTGTTCTGAAACAGGCTTGTATGAACATCTTCAAACAAAATATTTTTACTAAAATCAATTTATTTCTCAGTATCTGGAATGGCATGAATTTTAAGCGAACTCCTAATCAAAATTTATTAGATGTTCTAATTATGAGGCTGGTTTTGTCATTTTGATTGAAATTATGAGGCTGGTTTTGTCATTTCAATCAAAACCATTTTTAGATGATTAATTATTTTATGGGGGAAAAAAGCCATGATGAAAATTGTTCTAGTTGTATTTCAAGAATTTATAAAGAGACAAATTTATGCATTGAATTGAAGCTGAGTAGAAATTGAGCTTGCAAAAAGAAAATACAGTTGATGACTAAGTTTTGAATATCAGCTGGGAGGTTCTGGATCCATTGGAATATGGATTAGCACTTGTGATGCAAACAATTAGAGCTTAATGCTTTTCAAGATTTAAAGCGTTTCTTTTATATGCATTTTTCTACAGACCTATTAATGAGAAGTTTCCCCCCAACTTTTTGAAAAAATCAACTTCTTAAAAAATAAGTTATTTTGTCAGAAGTGAGAAACTAGTTTTGACAACAGACAATTTTGCCTACTTAGATCACACACTGCAATTGGTAAAATTTTGCACAATTATAATTGATCTTGGAACCAATAGGAAATAAAAATGTTAAAATTATGATACTTAAAAGTATTTCATCATTAATCTCAATTTTGCAGCTGTAAGGGAGAAAATATTTTCCTATGACTTTCAAAGTTCTTTCAGCTTGTAACTAGAACTTAAATAAACATAAAGCAGATTAATAGGAGAAAAACAAATTTAATTTCATATATTGACACGAAGGCTTCAAGGACAACAAGGTTAGAGTGAGTTTTATACCATTTTTAAAAACATTTATTTTTATTTTGCATACAAAAACTGGGGTGCAGGCCAGAGGTGCGGGATTGGGGAGGCAGTGAGAGGATTCACCAGAGACAGAGTGGGGAGCAGAACAGGCAGACTGACTGAAATCCACTGCTGGGGGAGCAGCAGGGAGACAGGAGAGGTCTGCTGCGCCCTGTGGGAAGCTCCCTGGCCAGGGATCAAACTGGTGCTGCAGTGGCTGCAGATAGCTTCATAGGCTGACACTCAACCCCTTGTGCCACCAGGGAGACCCACCCATGAATCAGTCTTAACTTCCAACTTCAACTCTTGGCTTCCACTCAGGAAGCTCTTCAGTGGCTTTTAATTCAGCAAGATTGGCTCCATCTGAAGGAAATGCCAGATACTTCCTCGTGGACACTCGACACGGGAGAAAAGGCAGAGCTGATTCCAAGGGGATTGTTCCAATGGCCATTTTCAGCAAGCGAATTGATCAGGTTGGTTGTGAGGGTAGAAAATCTCTCAGGGTCAGGTCTCCCTGGTGGCGCAACAGGTTAAGCACAGCACCGTGAAGCTTTGCAGAGCCACTGTAGCAAGAGTTCGATCCCTGGCCAGGGAGCTTTCCACATGGGGCAGCAGACCTCTCCTGTCTCCCCGCTGCTCCCCTCAGCAGTGGACTTCAGTGGATCCACCTGTTCTGCTCCCCACTCCGTCTCTGGTGAATTCTCTCACCACCCCAGCTTGTATGCATAAATAAATCTAAAAAAAAAAAGAAAAGAAAAGAAATTGCAATCATTTTTAAAAAGAAAAGAAAATCTCTCAGTGTGATGCCATTTAGTTTTTTTCACCATAGTGGGTCACTCTACCTGGGCATTCAGAACAGAGACAGCCATTGGGGTTCCCTCAAGACAACTCCTTTTCCACTTCGGCTTATTCTGTTCAGATGCAGCAGGATAAAGAGCAGTGGCATAGCGACCTTTGACACCGTGTATCTGAACAGGCGGCCTTGGGAGCCTGGTAATCGGCCTGACCACAGAGGTACCGAAGCATCACACCTGCCAGGAGAGCCCCGACTGCTGGGCCGCCATCTTCTCCTTGCAGTTTATTAAAATGGAGACCTGCCTGTCCCCCTTTCTCCTGCTTAAACATTTTCATTGGGTCCTTGTCATATCGCTGACAATAATTTCTCAAGTGTGAGGACACGTCCTCTAGTTTAAGGAACGTGTTAGAAGTTAGAGTATGTCAGTTTAGGAGACTGCTAAATAATAAATACAAATATTGCAATACTGATGATAAGAATCCAGATTACCAAGAAGACTTCTATTCAACTTTAAGAAAGAACATGATTAAAACAAAAACACTAAACATTCCTTGTCGGCTTCTGAATAAAGATGACGGCCTGAACACAGACATCTGATTATATTCTCTCCTGAATAGTCAACAAGATGATAAGCGTGAGATTTTTAAAAGGCCACGAGATGGGGGAGGAGAGGGTGGAGGTCACGTGAAGACAGCTCTTGGATTGTGTTGAAATGGAAAGACGAGGTAAGGATTAGCCTCCCAGGAGAGCAGAATACTGAATTTTTAGTGGGGAGCCAAGAATCAAACCAATTTATTCTACAGAATTTTCAAAAGGGCTAGGGATTTTTGGCATTTTTTAACCTCTGGAAATAGGATGAGGAGGTGAAAGGAAATAAGGATTGTTAGACAGCTGTTTAAGGCGTTTCCTTTCCACTCTTCAGTTGTCTGACTGTCCCTCCTACCTTGGCAGCAAGAGTTACATCATGTCTTGTTCTGGAGGATTCTGGGCACAGTTGAAAGCCCATTGATGAAGTCAGGCTTGTAAAGGAATGTATGAATATGCAATGCTTTTATAATGGAGGGCAAAGAAGATGGAAAATGGGAAATAAAACCATTAAGAAAAATTACAGGGTATCTAGGTATACCTCATGGGCACCTAGGCCCATCCTGGTGAAATCCCATAATCCCAAGGAAAAAGAAGCTTCCAATGACAGGAGCAGATGACTTAAAAAGAAGAGAGAATTAGACCCTTTCTAGTTCCCAGCACTGGGGGGTGGAAGGCAGGTGGGGTGGGGCTAGGGTGGGGGCGAGGCTTCTGGGAGCCGTGTGGGTGCACTTACGAGTTCCTAAGTCCTCTGCTGAGAGGAGACTTGGGTTAACACGCAGCTCCGTGGTGAACGCTGCTGTCTGGTTTCCAAACGGCGTCTAAGTGAGAAACCCACACACATCCCCTCGCCCCCAACACACCTTCCTTGCCAAGCCTCTTTTTCGGGCTCAAATCCTGTCACCGCCTGATGTGGTTTTTCTGATTTCATCAGCCGCTGACTCTGGGATACTAATGCCGCTTTCCGTGGCTGCCCCCAGCAAAGCCGATGAGGCAGTGTGTGTGGGAGGGGAATTCCCCATCCATGACAGGACTGGATCTGCCAACAGCTTTTCTTTCATTCACCCCCACACTTGGGAGGAATGCGATGCCTACACAGCCGGAAGGGCACGAAGGGCCTTGCTTCTCCTGCACCCAAGCTCGGCGAGCGATGGCATGGCTGTGCCATGCCCCCTCCCCGCGCCGCTGCTATTTGCTTTGCAATCCGGAGGAAGCGGGAATGTGTGTGTGTGTGTGGGGGGTTCTTTTTTTAATAGTTACTTTATTTTTTTTTTTTAAGATTTATTTTTGCATACAAGCTGGGGTGCAGGCAGAGGTAGGGGGGCGTGAGAGGGTTCCCCAGAGACAGAGCAGGGAGCAGATAAGGCAGATCCACGGAAATACACTGCTGAGGGGAGCAGTGGGCGAAGCAGGAGAGTCTGCTGGGCCGTTTGGGAATCTCCCTGGCTGGGTGTCGAACTAGCTCCGCAGCTGCCGAGCTCCGCAGCTCCACAGGGCTGCGCTTAACCCGTTGCGCCACCAGGGAGGCCCCAGCAAGACATTCTTAACTGACTTTCTTGGGAGCCTGGTAGAACGCTGATGTTGATTTGGGCTGATAGCATCTATATCTATATGTTTTTCTTTGAATACTTTTGAGCTCTGTCATGAATGACAGGTTTATCTCACTGCTTCCTCAATACTGGGTTGTTGGAAAAGGCATGATGTAGTTTTTCTATGTTTTTCAAGCAAAATGCGTCACGCCTGTTCTGACAACCCAATAGTTTGTAACTGTGGTTCGAATTTCTTCCCTTATTATTATTTTTATTTATTATTTCTTGCGAATCCCTCAATACGTTAGCAGCCTGTATCCCTTACACGCAGGCAGGAGCTTTCTGTCTATACATACCCCTTTTCTCCTGTGTCAGCAGTTTCTGTCTCAGATCATTTCCACCAGCTCACAAATGTGTTTTCAAACCACTCATCTGAACAAAACAAAACAACAGGTTCATCCGACACCTCCAATTCCAGTCCA
Organism: Scalopus aquaticus; assembly: GCA_004024925.1. Classification (NCBI taxonomy): domain Eukaryota; kingdom Metazoa; phylum Chordata; class Mammalia; order Eulipotyphla; family Talpidae; genus Scalopus; species Scalopus aquaticus. Next base: position 43,994 of record PVIJ01010766.1, on the reverse strand, counting down.
ACACTCTAAGTTTTATTGTTCATTATAGTCTTCCATATTTGTGACTTTATGATAATGAGAAAATTGGCTTCCGTTGTCCTAAATGTACTTACTTAATTGTTGAGACAGGACTTTGTTGCTGCTTTGCAGCAGGAATTCGATGAGGGACACAACAGTCGTGGAGCAAGTCTGCAAAGCGAGACTGCTACTTGAGCAGAAATTCTTGTGCCATTTATTCAAAGCTGGTAAAAACCGATCATGTGACAATGGTATGAGGAATAAGGTCCAGAAGGTGGGCTAGGAATGGGGGACAAAGTTTTCTGAGGAACAGGGAAGAGGACATCGTGACCGTACATCAAGAGACATTTGTGTCAGCAAAGTATGATGTTATCACACGCAGAGTTAGCCTGAGGCCGCCATGGAGATAGTGACATAATCAGGTCAATAGCGGCCTGCCTCGTGATTCGGCCTGTACTCCACAGGTCGTCAAGGAATGCTCTGCTGTGATTTGCAGATAGCAAATAGGTCACTGTCGTCCATGAGTGACCAGCTCCTAGGAACCCACACTTAAGTCCATAATGCGCGGAGCGTAATTTAGAGTTACTAACACCTCACTGTGTAAAACAAACCTGCCAACTAGAGTTCAGTGTTTGCTGTTCTTGTCTCTATTTTGAAGATACACAGTTGGAATAGTTTTCCCATTTTTTTTGTGGTTATGAATAACATTTAAGTAGAATTGGGTTTATTTGGGTCTTTTTATTTTTCATTTGAGAAAATTTCCCCCCATCCTTTTGATGTTGTTACTTTTCAAAATGTAGGGTACAAAGGCATAATTGTGCAAAAAAAATACCAACAAAAAACAGAACTCAGAGAGGTTCTCCCTGGTGGTGCAACAGGTTAAGTACAGTGCTATGAAGCTGTCCAGAGCCACTGCAGCACGAGTTCGATCCCCGGCCAGGGAGCTTCCCACAGGGCGCAGCAGACCTCTCCTGCCTCACCCACTGCCCCCTCAGCAGTGTGCTTCAGTTGATCTGCCTGTTCTGCTCCCCACTCTGTTTTTGGTGAATCCTCTCACCTCCCTGCCCCCAGCACCTCTGGCGTACACCCCAGCTTATATGCATAAACAAATCTTAAAAAAAAAAAGGCTCATAGAAGTGTTGCTTTCTCCTCCCAGCCTCATTTCACACTCTCATCCCTTCCTTCCTGCTCCTATTCACCCTCTTAGGTGACCGATCACACTAGTTTTTGATAGTTTTTTCTCATGTTTCCTTTCCAAAAATAAGCAGGCGTGTATATATTTTTAATTTTTTCCCCCCATATAAAAGGTATAAATACTATCAATATCTTTTGTCTTTAAATATTAAAAATATATCTTAGTAATCATTGTATGTTTAACTGTACAGTGCTCTTGGGTGTGGATGTGCTATTCTTTATGTGAACATCTTTTATGTCTAAGTATTTCAGCAGTTTCCAATATTTTGCAATTTCAAACAATGCTGAGTGAATAACTTTGTGTATAGTTATTCTTGTATTACTGGAGATAGATCTTCGGGGTAAATCCCAGGTAAGGGATTTTGATAAAGAGATAAATAAGTATGTAGTTTTCTTTGATATTGCCAAAGTCCTTCCCAAAAGGCTGTACAGTTTGCATTCCCACTAGCTATAAAAGCTCCCACTTCTCTGTGGCCTTTCCAACAAAATGGTCTCATGGCTCTTGATTTTTGCCAACCTAGTAAGTAAAAAATGGTATCGGGGCCTCCCTGGTGGCGCAGTGGCTAAGCGCTGCGCTGTGGAGCTGTCGGCAGCGGCGACGCGAGTTCGAAGCCCAGCCGGGAAGATTCCCACATGGCGCGGCAGACCTCTCCTGCCTTGCCCTGCTCCCCTCAGCAGTGTGTTTCTGCCGATCTGCCTGTTCTGCTCCCCACTCTGTCTCTGGTGGGTCCTCAAGCTGTCCCACGCCTCTGGCCTGTACCCCAGCTTGTATGCATAACTAAATCAATTTTTTAAAAAATGGTATCGCAGGGTAATTAAAATGAGTACAAGTTGAGCATTTTTCACATGGCTAAGGGCCATTTTCATACCTTTTTAAAAAAGATTTTTTATTTATGCACACAAGCTGGGGTGTAGGCCAGAGGTGTGGGGTGGTGAGAGGACTCACCAGAGACAGAGTGGGGAGCAGAACAGGCAGATCGACTGAAGTGCACTGCTGAGGGGAGCAGCAGGCAGACAGGTCTGCTGCGCCATGTGGGAATCTCCCTGGCCAGGTATCGAACTTCTGCTGCTGTGGCTCTGGACAGCTTCATAGTGCTATGCTTAACCCATTGTGCTACCATTTTTATACCTTTTTTTAAAGAAAGTTGTTGCTGTTCATGTTTTGTGTCTACTTTTCTAATGGAACTTTTGTCTTATTTCCATTTTTCTGAGTCCTTTCTATATTAGAGAGATCAACCTTTTGTCCATAATACATTTTTCCCAGTTTTTTAATTGTCTTTTGGCCTTATGGTGATTTTTTTCTCCATATTCAATTTTATTTTTATGTGCCCAGTTCTTTGTCAAACTTTTATTGCCTCTGAATTTTGAGTCATATTACAAAAGCGTTTCCTACACCCTAGTCTTACTTCATTTTAAAATCTTAGACCTCTGAATCTTCTGGAGTTTTTTCATGTGTGGACAAGTTAAAGATCTAGTTCGATCTCTTTCCAAATGGCGCTCTGGTTGTCTGGTCACCACTGGCCACAAAGTCTGCTTTGACTCAGGGATCTGGTAGGGACGTGGGGAGATGTTATGATTTTCTGTTCCATTCTGCTGCTCCCTGCCCCCTCAGACAGCTGCGCCCGTTGTCTTAGTAATAGGCTTTGCAGTGTACTTTATCATATGCTCTCCCATCACCTGCATGTAGATCCTTTTCTCATTCTTATGCCTCTAATTGAGTTCTCTTTTCCAGTTCATTTGACTGGTAATTAGAAGAGTGAGTTAACCCAAGAGTTTATTCCACGTTAGACCCACGTAAATGAAGCTCAGTCTTTTGCTTGGAAGTCTGAGGATGTGGGTTTGGAGGTCCTCGGAGATAGTCTGTAATTATAGGTATAGTAAGGTAGCAGGATACAAAATTACTACGTAAAAATCAGTAGTTTTCATAAACATAAACAGTAACTAGAGGGAGGATAGAGCTACAGAGAACACATTAGCAATGTAGAAACAATATAGCAACAAAGCAAGAAGTGCAATTAGAAATGCTCAAAATCTGTCCGAGGAAACAGTTCTGCTAAGTAGATTTGGAATTCACACTAAGACTGTTTAAAGGTATATTTGAACAAGCAGTGAGTCATCTTTTGTTCTTGGAAAGGATGACTCAACGTAGTATTTTCTCCCCAAGTAAATTTATAAATGTAATGAAATTCTAACAAAATATCAAAATATTTTTTCTAGATCCTAAACAGATAACTAAAATTCATCATGGAAGAATGAACGTGTAAGAATAGCTGGAAGAATAGGTTGGAAAACCAGGCAAAACATAGCTGGGCACTGTGGAAACCCGGCGCTGTGATGCTGCCACCTGCCTCCAAGAACAGATACTGCAGCCCTTTCGAGCAAAGCAAACCCAGTCCTGCTGGCGTTAATTAGGTTGGACCCTTATTTTGTTTAGCATATTTTGAGTTCTTCTGGGCTTCAGAGTCCAAATCCTGGAGACAGAACTCAAAGGGATAAGGTGAACTGCAACACCTTCGACTTCACTAGAATTCTCACTGTGGGGTTTTGAGAAATGCAGATTCACGGCAAGGTAGAAAAATGAAAGGGCAGGGACCACTCGCTCTTCCTGCATCAGGTTTTCACGTATGGTCGTGTAAAATTCCCCGTGAAAGTAATGCCCTAGACATCATTTTACATATTAGGAACCGGTTGCCTGAGGAAATGTTAAAAGGTGATTTTTAAAAGTAAAATTGTGACCTCTCCCACGAATACAGCAGGAGCGCATGTCAAAGATCGTATTTACCTCATCAGTTAGGGAAGAAACTAGTGAGAGCCGGAAACTGGTTCAAAGGAGAAACCGAAGGACAGACACACACGGACAGTCGGGAAGGCCAGAGAGCATCTGCTCTTAGGTAGCAAGCTGGATGGTCACTGTCCCAGGAACAATTTTTGCATCTTCATGGTGCAAAATGTATTTGCATTTCTATGGGCCAGCATAATTTTTATTTTCAATTTTCTACAACTCGGAGAGTTGCAATTAGTTCAAAGACAAGCAAAGGTGCGGATCCTTCTAGAATCAGACAGCCCCCAAAAGGGCTACAATCTAGAGTGAAATAAGTCCTGTCTTGAAGATGTCACAGCTGCTATGCAGAAGGTTGGGACTTCAAGCCATAGGCTCAGGCTCTCTCCTCTGTGCAGGCGGCTGCGGCCAGTGAAGGGCCATTCCCCACAGATGCAGCGCTGACCGCCCGTCACACATTCCGTTGAAATCCCTTGGGCTAAGGAACAGAGTCCCTTCCACGGACCAGAACCTGCTGCTCCCCGAGGTCTCAAACCTCAGCCGGCCGTTTGCTGTCTGGGGCCCACCTTCTCCCCGGCACAAGTGTTCCCTCACAGTCTGGAGGCGCTCAGCGCCTGACCCAGGCCGGAGCAAACGGCAGGAGAGTCTCGAGGCGCCTCCCCACCTCGCGCCTTGGGATGGCAACGAGGCCGCTGCTGCTCAGAGTCCGCTCAGACCTTGGGCTTGGGAGGCGCAGGACGCTGGTACAGCCGGATGATCCCCTCGTCATGTAGCTGCTTCCAGACTTTTCTCTCTAGCTTGAAGTCATGGTTGAGGTAGAAGACGGTTTTCTTCCATGTCTTGTCGTAGTAGTGATCGGAAAAACGCTCGTGGCCCTCGGTGATGAAGCCATAGGCGCTCACCTGTGCGGAATGGAGAGCTGCTGCCTCCCAGGCTGCGTCTCACGGGCTAAGGACGCTGTGTGTGTTGGGGGCTTGGGGGACGGGCCCTTTATCCTGGTTCCACCCCGGGGTCTAGGCGCAGGCCCCTAGATGTCTGCACACATGCGTGCGCCCGCAGCGGCTCCCCCCCCCCAGATGGATGTGCACCCCGCCCCGCCGCTGGCCTGTGCTGAAGAGACCCAGACCCCACCAGACCCGTTTCTCCAGGTGCCCCTGCTCGGGGGTGGAGCCTCACCTGGTCACAGAGCTGGAGGGCGGTGAGCAGCAAGAGGGCCCCAGTGGTGGGGCGGTATAGTCCCCAGTGGATGGTGTTGAGGGTGTTGGACCTCAGGAACCTGCGGAGCCCCCAGGCCTACGGTCAGGAAGCTGCGAGGCGGAGAGGGCCTGCCCCCCGCGGCCGCGCTCACCTGTTCTTCATGTAGCGGAGCAGGTCCGGGTGCAGCAGCAGGTACCGGTCCAGCTGTAGGTCTTTTGGGAAGACGTCCCGGGGATTGCGGCTGTGGGCAGGAGTGGGTCAGCCAGGCCTGGTCTCCCCTCATCTGGCAGGGGCCAGTGAGGGCCCTGGCTCACCCCGCAGCCCCGGGGATGCCAAGCTTGCCGCCCTGCCTGCCCTCCCAGCGGCTCTCGGAGCTCGGCCTGGGTGGGCGGTGGGTACCTGAACCAAAGGTTCTTTGTCCGCAGGGTCTGATTCCGGAGCAGCGCTTCCAGCCATTCGAAGTCTCGGGCACCTTCCAGGAAGTGCAGGTAGCGGACGCCCTGAGAACCGCGGAGGGCGAACGCCTCAGGAGAACGCCTCCAGGCTGGCGGCTCTGGCTCTGGCTCTGCACTCCCCTTGCTCTCCCCAGGCCTCCTCGGCCTCAGCCCCCTGCTATTGCCCCTCCACGAACGGAGCCCGAGTTGCCCGCAGCCTGCAGACGGCTGCGCCTCGCCCCGCCTCGCCCCTGTGCTCCGCCACCCCGAGCGCGGCAGCCAGCCCGCCGGGCTTCACTCACCTTGTCCATCGGCACGTGCTGGAAACCCCGCCCGCCCAGTATCAGAAGCGACTGGGTCAGGGAGAAGGCGGTAAAGCCGTAGAAGGACGTCCGCGTGCCCACGTCCTGCTCGTAGCCCTTAATAACGGCCCCGCTCAGCCTGCACGGGAAGGCGACGCCAGCCAGGACGCGTGAGGGGGGGGGCGCAGCGTGGAGCCGGCGGGAGAGGAGGGAGAAGGGGGGGCAGCAGTCATATGGCGATGCTCTGGAGACCCCGGCACCCCCATTTCCCAGACAGGTACGGACTGCCCTAGCGGAGCTCTCGAGAGCCCGCCCCTGCAGGGCGAGACGGGGGCTGGGGGCCGGCTCACCGGAACACGAAGTCGTGGCTGTCGATCTCCTGGCCCTGGCGCGAGCTGTTGAGGATGCCGCCGTTGCCCACCACGGCGCAGCTGACGCACCGCGAGCTCCCTGGGGGGAGGCCGGCCAGGAGCAGCTGCTGCTGGGGCACCGGGGGGAAGTGCGCCACCACCTCCTGCACCACTGGAACACAGCGGCCCTCAGGCGTCCAGCCGCATTTGTCCCAGGGCCGGGACACCAGAGACAAAAGTCCAGGGCTCTGTGCGGTGGCTGCGCCCTGGGGCAAGGACTCACCTGAGTAGTTGAGGTCCATGAAACCATAGGGCGGCTTAAAGTGTTCCAGACGGTTCCACTCACTCTGGTTGAAGCGGGTCGAATCCAAGAAGAGGGTGAGGTTGGGCAGGAAGAGGTCCCGGAGCCAGGGGGAATTGGAGGCTTTGACCTTCACCGAGTCAGGGCAGCTCTGCGTGCAGGAGGGGCTCAGAGAGAGGGCCTGGCAGTTTGGAGGTGCCCCCGCTACCACTGCCACAGCAGGCCCAGACTGAGACACAGCCAAGCCCGGGGGTGCGGGGTGGGGGGGAGGGGCCAAGGCGGGGGCTGGGGCGGGCTTTCCCTGGGGAGGGGCTGGGGCAGGGAGGCCCGGCCGGAGGCAGAGGCTCACCGTCTGCAGGCCCCCGCAGTCCAGGCTGTACTCCTCCTCGAAGTCCCACTTGGGCTGAAACTTGAAGTTGGTGGCCCGTAGTCTCTGGACTCTCTGCGTAGTGGGGGTCGGGGGTGGGGGGGACCGCGGGGGGGTCCGGGCTTTCTCCTTGGGCGGGACAGCAGTTGACCTTGCTCTGGAGGTGGTGGGCACCTGACGTCCTGGAGCAGGCGTCCCTGCTCTGGTTCTCGCTCTGCCCTGTGGCGTCGCCGATGCTGTCCCTGCGGCCGTCGGCCTGGCAGCGAGGCGGCCCCTGCCTTCGGGTGTCCTCAAGTCCTGGCTCGTCCTGTCGGAGGCTGTCCCCTGACCGTGACTTCTCGGAAACGGCCTGCTGACCACGGTCTCCTTCCTCTCCTGACTCCTCAGTGGCGTTGTCCTTGCTGTGCCCGGTGCCCCACGCTGCCCCTTGGTGGCCTCCTTGCTGCCCGGCCCCCCTCTGCTCTCTGCAGTGGTGTGGGCTGTGGCCGGAGGCCGTGTGTCTAGCGTGCTGTTCTCTGGTGGAGACACTCCGTGGGCAGGTGTTCCCCTTCCCGTCGCGGCTGCCTGCGGCGTGGACGTCTGCGGGGACTTGGAGGGCCTGTCTTTAATGACCGCTTTGTAGTGAGGCCTAGGGACAGACCGTTTTGGACAGAAGCTGAAGACTAGAAACTTCAGAAGCATAACTCGTATTTACTCTTTAAAAGATTATTACTATTTATTTGTTGTTCGTTACTGCTAGTATTCACTCTTGTGCCTCAGGGAGCCTCAGACCAGTCTCCAGAGTAGTGGGGGTGAGGACCAGGCTGTCCGCTGCCAAGATTTAGCTTGCACCGAGGCCAGCGGGTCTGGAGACTTACCTCCGGTCAGTGAAGAGGCAGAGGGGTTCTGGGACTGACCTCTGGCTCCTTTGGTGAATTCTAACAATGAGTTTGTGTGACCCTACTGCTGTCACCTAACAGCTATGTGGTTCAACTGACCTTTGAATTTTTTTAAACGAGGTGCAGGCAGCAAAGGTGACCTTACTCAGGCAGAAATGGGGAGCTGCGTTCCTGTCAGGACCACGGCTGCCAACCTTGGCCTCGAAATCTCCACCTTACGGATTTACTTCAAACACTATTATGAATTAGACTCTGCCAAAAAGCAAACTTCTGCCTGTTGGCTTTGCTGGGGAGAATGGACACCCTCAGCAAATATTTGTCGGGATATCTAGGATATTTACATGCCTCATGTTAGGGGCAAAGGTCGGGATGAAAGGCTCGCTTTCTGGCCAGAGGAGCTCTTGGAGGGGACAGGCAGGCAGCTGCCTTCACACGCCACATGCCACACGCCAAACGCCACATGCGGGCCCAGGGCGTGCAAACTCAGTGGCAGCACAAAGGAAGGGGCTCTGGCTTCCCCCATCATGTGTGAGGAGGGTTCCCCCTGGGAGCATCTCACTAAAGAGGATGGGTAGTGAGGGGGGTTCAGTGGCGAGTCCTGGGACTCAGTGGCCCCGGGGGGTTGGGGGTGGGTGGGGGCGGGAGCCAGCCCCAAACAGCACTGCAGGGCAGGTTTTATTTGCATTTTACTTTGGATGAAGGAGTCTAGAGTGTATCTTTTGTCTGCTTGTCCAGGAGGAGCTATTGCATTTCAAGCCGGAGGTGGGAGTGTTAGAAAATGTTTGAAAAGAGGCCAAGAGTATCAGACTGCCGTGGGTTTCGCTGAAAGTCCGAGAGGGCTGACCCTCTGCAGATGAGTGACCGTCGTGCCCAGGAGATCGGGAGATGGGGAAATAGGTTTTTAGAGGATAAGGCCCCTGCTGGAATTTTTTGCGTGGGCCCAGGCGGGTGGGGGGGAGGGGGCCTCCTCTGCCGGAGGTGGGGGGGGTTCTCTACTGCCCGAGGGGTGTTCTGGGACTTACTGCCGGGGCAGGGGTCTCTGTTGCAATTCCTAATTGCTGTCAGCTTACGTTTAGTTTAGCTTGTCTCTGGTGCGTCTGGCGCCTGGGCACAAGTGGGACGGGCTGGTGAGCGTGGGTGGACCCATGAGAGCTCCCATTAGGGAGGGGTTCGGGGGAGCAGTGGGGGTGCGTTTCCCAGCAGTGTTCACAGACAGGGCCGTGGGGTGTCCGGTCTGGCTCTGGCACTCAAGGCTTCTGGCTTGGGGATATCTATTTTCTTCCATGGGGTTGTCAAAAGTAGCAATTTATGTAAATTAGCAGCAGGTGCGTCTTCTGCGGTGCTTGTTTTTCTAGCTAGAATCCACGGGGTCTCTGCTACACAGGTTTTTTTGTGTGTGGGGGATGGGGTGGGGTGGGGTGGGCACCTGGGAATTTTGGAGAAAAGAAACTTCCTCTCCAGTGACCTTGCCCCACCCAGGTGGGTTTCCAGGTGTCCCTTACACCTGCCTTTACCTGGGGTCCCGAGCTCCCTGACTCATCTCGGTTGCTCTTGTCCCAAGTCCCCTTTGTTTCTACCGTCTTCTGCGAAGCCACCTGTGACACTTACTGAGGCCACGTGAAGAGAAGAAAGAGCTGAGTGAGAATCCAGCACTTCCGTTCATTAGCCGTTGACCTACCCGACCTCAGTTTTCTCCCCTGGAAAATGGGCTGCTGCCCTCTGCTTCTAGCCTCCTCTGGCGTGCGTGGTAACTGCCACAGCCCGCAGCACCTGGCACAGAACACTCAGCCCTCCCTCCTCTGAGGCGTGTCCTTCTCAGTCATTCGTGATCTGTGTGTGCGAACTGGAGATCTACTCGACTTGGCCTTGAACTCTAATTGCTGCTTTGATTTCTACCAAGTCCCTGTTACTCATTCACTCTTTCACGCAGCAAATGTTTATAGCACCTCTTATGGACTCCCTGTTCATTACTGGGTCCTCAGCCATGAACTCAACCAGATACGCCCCTCCCCCCATGGAGCCCAGGATATATAGGGGGTGACGTATCATCCCACAAATAAATGCCAGCTTGTAACTCGGAGATGTGCTGGGCGTGTGGGCTGGGATTGGGGCTCTGGCAAAACGGGGTATTCTTTCACATCACCCATCTCAAACCGACAGCGTGGGCCCTGGCCCCCTCTGTCTGCAGGCACGTCTGGTCTAACGAGATCCAGCCCAGCGGCCTGCCTGGAGACGAGCCGTGCCTTCCCCTGCCGGCTGCTCTGCTCCAGCATCCACTGGTGCAGGCTACGAGGTCACAGCAACGCCCCAGGTAGTGACAAAGGGGCCTGATTAAGTGCCATTTCAATTCCCTGTAATTAAGTGCACCTCCGACTGCTAGGGCCCCGCGTGCTCACACAGGCTTCTGCTTAAGCCGGGCCGTTGCTGAACGTGCAGACGCGGCCAAGGCTCGGTGCCCTGTGTGTGTCTTCCCTGGGCGCCGTGACCCACACCTGGGCCAGCTGGGTGGGGACGAGGGCACTTTTTTTCTATTAAGGGCCTCAGAGGCCCAGACAGATCAACCCTGCGTCCCAGCCAGGCAAAAAACAATTTAATGTCATCATTCTAACCTATTTGGGAGGTAAAAATATAAAAGGCGGCACTTTAAAAACTAAAGGTCTCATTGGTGGGCAGCACACAGCTTTACTCAGTAAATGAAACAAATAAAACTGTCTGGCATCCTCTTCTCTCTCTAACTTAAATACACGTTACCAAGGAAACCTGGAAGCAAGCAAAGGACAGAGGGTTCAAAGTCCTTTTGCCCCTGAAGCCTCGGAGCAGCTGTTGGCAGGAGAGTCCCTTCCCTAGAATTTGGCACAAGAGGTAATGCAGGCAACCGGGAGTGGAAAACACGCTAAAGGGGCTGTTGAAACTGAAATTTGGCCATCTACCCCAAATCAAAGGTCAATAAAACCTGTAGGAGTAGACGATTATCCAGGATACGTGAAAAGCTCAAAAGCTCCCTTTGAGTCCCTCGAGAACTCTCGCCGCTGCCCCGTGGCAGACTCTGGAATTGAGTCCAGGGCAGGCGTGCCGCCCGGGCAAGGGCTGGTCAAGCATGGGGTGCAGCTGCCCGAGCGGGGGAGCAAGCCAGGCCGGTCTCCCGCAAAGTGACAGGTCAGCCCGCTGGGTGCTGTGGTTGTCACGAACTGCGGCTTAACCTCGTGAACTGCACTCAAGCTCTGTGCTCACCTTGAGTCTGAGAGACTTCTTGGCACTTGGCAAATGGGCATCAGAGCAAACTGGGTGGCCGGTAGGCTGGTTGAGCTCGTCTCACCTCCTTAACCAGCCGGCCACACCATCAAGGGCGAGTCCCAGAACCCTCCGGGCGCTGTGGGGTGGCCGCAGTATCAGGCTCCTCCCACCTCCCGCCTTTAGCATCTATGACCTGCCCCTGCGGTCCTGCCCGCACACCTGTAAGGATGGACACCTGGGCCAGGGGCACGGCGTGCCCTGTGTGAGTGGGAACACCTGTGCCGGGGGGCGGGGATCTAAGCAGCGTCACTCGGAGGAGGGAGGACGGAAGACAGGAGACAGCCAAGAAACACCCAGAGAGCTGGCCTGTCCCCTGGTTTTTACGGGCCTGTGAAAATCCACCAAAGGCTCCAAAATGCGAGATCCAATGATGAACCTACACGGCCTGGGACAGTTGTCAAACAGGCCCCATTTTCTCATCCGTTAAATGAGAATCTCAATACCTGCCTCACAAACTGCTGTGAGGATTTTACAAGCCAGTATACAAAAGGCACTTTGAAAAATGAAAGTTACACAAACACGGGCTGGTCGAGCCGGTCAGGCTCTGGGACGGGCTCAGCCCTCCGGGGCTCCGAGTGCGGAGCCGGCGCACCTGCAGCTGTAGGCATCGTGGAACGTTATTCACTACTTTCCCCTCGTGGTGGTAAGGCCTGCCTCCCGCTGCCTCCAGCCAGGAGACGGCTCCCGGGCGTGTGCAGAGCTGCGCTAGAAGCTGCTCTCCTTCGACGGGCCTCCCCCAAGCTCCCAAGCCCGGAAGTGGGGAGATCTGGGGAGGCCCATAAAATGTCTTGAAGAAGGGCTTGTCTTCTTCCTGCCACCACTGACCTCTCCGGGGGACGGTTTACTCTGGTGGGAGAGGAGGTGGGAGAGGAGGGAGAGAAGAGATGGGTGGGCCCCAAGGTCAGAGGTCACCACTTCCTGGTAGTGCTCCAAGGCTCCAAAGGAAAAGGCTGCAGGAACCCAGGAAGACAGCGAAGTTCTCACACCTCAGCCAGGTGCCATCAAAGAGCTGGGGAGTGGGGGAGGAGGAGGGGGGGCGGGGGCGTGACGAGGGCAGCGGGTGCCTGGCAGCGAAGGTGCAGTTGGACGGCCTGGATGCCAGGGAGGCCTGATGCCTCTCTGGGACTGGGGCAGAGGAGACCAATGGCAGAAATTTAGTCTCCCGCAGCTTGGTGGATGAGGGTACAGAATCATGAATCAGGCTGTAAAAGCAGTTACGGTTCTCACACTAAAAGAAACAAACCGCAGTCTGGCTTACAGCTCACTCTTCGTGATCCCCTCTAACACCAAACAAGGCATAGAATCTTCCAGATGTTCTCCAGACTAGAGAAGCAAAGCAGGCAGAGGCCCAGAGCTGGGCTGGAACTACACGCTGGAGTCGGCTGGAGGCTGGGGCCAGAGCGTTTGCTGGCTCGGGCTCGGGGTCTGAGGGTATGAAAGGCAGTGCGACCACAGGCTGGCGCTCACAGCAGTGCCTTTAAACTCCCCGCAGGGTAAATGAGAGCGGCGTCGGGATTTCCCGCCCTACCGCCATTAGGGCTGATGATGGACCCCTTCGGGCCTGCACGCGGGCCTGATGGCGGCACCTGGAGTGGGGTGTGGGCGGGCATAGTGGGCGCGCCTGGGCCTGGAGAGCCTGCGCAGAGAAGGGCGGCATCCCAGAGACGGCGGCGGCGGCGGCGGCGGCGGCAGCAGCAGCAGCAGCAAACAGTGGCGGCAGAGGGCCATGGCGGGTGCAGCAGAGAGACGAGAGAACCCAGAGAGCCAGAGAGAGTGAAGATCTGCTAGGGGCTGGGAGGCTGCCAGCCCCGGCCTCCCTGCCTGCCCTGTGCCTGGTGGCCTCACTGCACAAGATAATCAAAAGGCCAAAAAAGCCCCCGAGGGCTCCAGGACCCCCCCCCACCCGTTTCCCGGAGCCACAGGGAACCTGCCCTGTGTCTGGCTGGGGCTACACCCCCTCACTCCCCGGCCCCCTATTTATCACCCAGTCCAGCTGATCTGACTTATTCTTGTCCTTCCTTTCTAATCTCACTGCTGTCCTTTGCTCACGGCCTCTTTGACTCTGTCCTAGACCACTGTGATGCCGCCTGGCCTGCCCCTCGAAAGCCACGTCCCCCCAACATCCACCCGGCAGCCTGTTGACAGAACGATCTGCCTAAAGCACGCATTTATTGCGCTTTCTCAGATAAAGCCCAAGGCCACACCGTCAGGCTCTCATCGACAAGCATCGACGCTGTCGCGGCCACACCCGTGAGGCTCAGGCTGTGGGCCTCAGCCGTGCCCACTCGCCAGGAATCCGCCGTCTGCAGATGAGAGCGGGCTGGGGGCTGACACCGCCGCGTCATGGTGGCGCGGGGAGGCAGAGGGCCGGCTGCTGCGTCCTGACTGGGAACATGGACTCTGGAGCGGGCCTGAGTGCGAACGTAAGTGACCAGGGTGACGCTGGACAGGTCACTAGCCTCTCATCTGCTGAAGGGGCGGGGAGGGCGCTGCGGTAACAGTGCAGACAGCACCATCTCCCTGAAGCCTTGATGGAGCTCAACAACCTCAACTTGCGGGATGGCCCAGCGCACGGGGGTGCCTGCTGGCCGGCTGACTTCCTCTCCAGTCAGCCTCTTGCTGGGGACAAAGACCCCCGCCCCTTTGCTGCACCTCTGTCGACCCGGCTCGCTTCCTTTGCTGAAACGCGGCACAGCCTCAGGCCTCGCTGCAACGCTGCGTCTCCATAGCCTCCCCCATCGCCCCCGCCCCGGAGAACCTTCAGTTCGCCCCCCTGCCCATCCCACTGGGGTCCTCACAGCTGTTTTCCACGACTCGTCCATTTCCGTCGCTCCTTCTCGGCCCCCTGGGCTGTGGGACCCCCAGTCAGCACGGGGGGGCTGAGGTGACCCCTTCGGCCCCCCCACCGGTGCAACGAGGCTCCCCTTTGAAAGCCTCCTACTCCGCATTCTTGTGAAACAGACGCTGTCTTCGGCGACACTCCTGGCCCAGCGCTCAGGCGGGCGACCTGTCCTGTCTGATGCACCTGTTCTGCCCCCCACTCTGACTCCGGGGAGTCTTCTCCCCCCTCCCCCCCAGCTCTGGCCTGCACCCCAGCATGTGCATAAATAAAATCTTTAAAAAAAATCTTAAAATCTTAAAAAAACAAAAAAATCCTAAAAAAACCAAACAGGGGTCCTGCCCGGTTGTGCCACCGAGCGAGGGCGGGGTGGGGGGTGGTGGGGGGCTCACACTCTCACTGTGGCGCCGGCCGCCAGACAGCGAATGCGAATGAATCCTTGTCTGGCAGTGGCACTTCCAGAAATCGCCCCACAGAAATACTTAAGTGCCCGAAGCGTCACTTCCCTCCATCTCGTCACCTGCAGTCAGCCGAGTCTGAAAACATCCGGCGGTAAGATGTCCTGAGACGGGAGCATAACTTGATGACAGTCCATTGTTATCATTTATGAGGCTCTATTTTATTACCAGTCACTGCCCATCTCTTACTCTGCCTCATTTATAAATTCAATAGCGAGGAACATCGTCTCCATCGAGTTTAGTGCTCTCTGCGGTTTCAGGGGTTCCTGGGGGTCATGGCGCGTATCCCCTGCGGGTAAGGGGCGACAGTGCTGAGATGCACGTGTATGCACTGAGAGTGGCTGCCTCTGAGGGGCAGGCAGAGATGGGGGCCAACTTTCTCGCTTCACCTTTCGGATTTGAAAAAACTTTATAAGATCATGCATTACTTTCAAACTTTAAGAATACAAACAAAACGAAACAAAACCATTTAAGACAAGGCGTCGGGGCCTCCCTGGTGGCACAGCAGTTGAGCGCTGCGCTGTGGAGCTGTCGGCAGCGGCGACGCGAGTTCGACGCCCGGCCGGGGAGCTTCCCACAGGGCGCGGCAGACCTCTCCTGTCTCGCCCGCTGCTCCCCGCAGCGGTGTGTTTCTGATCTGCCTGTTCTGCTCCCCACTCTGTCTCTGGTGAGCCCTCTCGCTGCCCTTGCCTCTGGCCTGTACCCCAGCTTGTATGCATAAATAAATAAATCTTTAAAAAAAAATAAAAATAAAACGAGTCTGGAAAGAGAGGAGTTTCTCACTGCAGGAGTGTGTGTATCAGCCAGGCGGTTTGGAAGACCCCTTGGAAGGATGACCTTGCGCCCTGGAACCCTGGAACTGAAACTGCCTCCCTAAGGGCTGGGCCACTCCTCAGGGAGGGGGCGATTTTGCAGTGCCTGAAACACACACGATAGGTCTTTTGCTCGAGGATACAGAGATCGGCTTGTACGAACTAGCCCGAGCTGCCCTCACTGCGGACACTCGGGCCCGGGGGGCACGGCCGCCTTGATTTCCACCTGTGTCCCCTGAAGGCCCAGCCCCGCAGTTCTCAAACTCCCACCTCCATCCTCCTCACAAACCCCACGGCACCCCAGGTACCCTCCGCGCCACCATCTCCTCGCGCCCCCTCTTGCCGTCCATCTTCCTCCCGGTTCCCGACAACATTCCTACCCCAGCCCCCATCGGGGCACGTGGCAGTGTGGGGAACCCCAGGTTCGCGGGGTGCTCCTCCAGCGTCCTCTCTCCATGAGGAGGGACTCAAAGGGCTCTTACCTGGACGGCCTGATGTCGGGCTCCCTGACAAAGGCGGACAGGGCGAAGAGCGCAAGGAGCAGCACGGCCACCGGCAGGACCCACTGGCCCAGGCCGCCGAGTCTCCGCAGACAGGATCTCATGGCGGCGGGTTGGGCCGGGAGGACGCTCCTTCACGCCCGGCTGTGGCGCGGGCAGCCGGACCTGAGCGGCTCTGGTCTGGGGCTGGGGCCCGGCCGGAGGGCACACCCTCTGTCTGAGCAGCCAGTCACTGGGAACGCCGAGTCCACCAGCTGCCAGGGAAAGGAGGAGCCACCTTCGCTGCTCTGGGGAGGCTCATAGGTTGGCGTGGCTTGAAGGAAGAGAAACTCCTTTTGTTCAAACAAGCTCACCTTCCTTCTCTGTGCCTCTGAAGCTAAGTTCTGGACGTAGCAGTTCATGAGAAACACACTGACATCACGCCCAGCTTCGCTCTCCTAGATCCCCAGCCCTTGGGGGCCCCGGACCAGTGCAGAGGCAGGAGGAGCCTTGGGTGCCCCCCATGCTCCCTGGGAGTTTGGTAGGAACCCCACTTAGGGTGGACTCTCCCCAGCAGTCTAGGACACCGATGTGCCGCCATGGACAGAACTCCGGGAGCATCTCACTTCCAGAACAGAAGTACGGCCGAGTCCCCGGGCGTCTGAGGCCTCCCGAAGCCCACCCCGCTGCAGCCGGGTGGCCAAGCTGAGAACAGGCCCTGGGGCTGCCAGGAGAGTGCCCGGTTCTGCCACAGCGAGAACGGCTCAGAACTCGGCAGCAGGAATAGGCTCTGGAAGCTTCTAGGGTGCTGTGCTGTGCTGCCCTCCTCCTGGGAACGCGGACCCTCACCTATGAATGGGCAGAGGCCTCTACCTCAGGGGCGCGGCGGAGAGGCCCGAGGAAGCGTCCGGGGTGGCCGGGTCAGGCGCTGGCCCTCCCACCCTGCCCTCTCATCTGAGGGCCCCGCTGTGACGGCCGCGACCTCGTCTGCAGGCAGCGCTCGTGGGCACGGTGGGCTGCTCCCCCGGCCACGCGGCCCTCAGAGCCGCTCCAGGAGCCAGCTCCGGTGTCAAGACCCCCACACCACCCCCTAATTGAAGAAACGCCTCTGCGAGAGCAGCTAACCCAGGACCGGGTGTGAAATGCGGGGCCGGAGCCAGCGGACCCGAGGCACGCGTGCCCGCTGCCCGTGGGACCTCCGAGGCATCGCTGTCACCGCGGCGGGAAGCTCAGATCCGACCCTATGCGTGGGCGCCCGCCAGGGGCCGCCACCCCCAGAGCGCATGGTCCGCCCGAGCCCCGCCCTCCGAGGTGCCCGTCGGTCTTAAAATCGCTGCCCACGGGGCGCTGCACCTGCGGGTGTTTCCAAGCCCTTGAGGTGGGAAAGGAGACTCGCAGGGAGTGCGAGGGCTCGGGACCGGGGTTCTCGGCCCCCAGCGTGGGCCTCTGCAGGCCCAGCTCCCGACTGCGGCCGGTGTCCTTGGCCCTCACTCAGGGCGTGTGCAATAAAGGCTGAAACCACCTTCCCCGGGGAGGTGAAAATCTGCGAAAGGCAGGCTCCTGTCCCCGCAGCTGTGAGCGATGCAGACAGGCGGTGGCTCCCTGCCCACACCGCCCTGGAAAACCTGGGGTGGAGCGCGGGCTGCACCTCTCTGGGCACTGATTCAGCCTCTTTGGGCACACCTGGCTGCAGACGCCCCATGCACCTATGGGTAGACCTGTGTCATCAGAGCCTGCCATGCCCAACCCTTTGCCCCGGTCACCCTGTGGCTTGGTGTTTGCTTTGCCAGGGCGTGTGGGAGCCAGCTCTTGCCCACAGCCCTGGTTCACAGAGTGAGGTCCCCCTCTCATCTCACCCTGTGTTTCGAGGAAGCCACGCGCCCTCCGTGTTCTCTCTCATGCCTCTGAGTCCGGAGCTCGTGGAGTGCCCGCGGCAGCCGTGCCCCACCTGTGTAGCTCTGCCTGTGGTGAGGCTGACTTGGGAGGCCTCGAGGCCAGCATGCAGGGCGCAGGGACACGCTCCAGTTTCCCGGCTCTCAGCTCGCTGCCCCGTCCTGCTGTCCTGGCTGGGCAGGGTGTCAGAGCAAACACGGGTGTGAGCGGAAACAGACTTCGGTAGATTGTCAAATATCACACTTCTCGTGTTTGGGAAGGTCTGCTTTTCTCTCCCCTTTTGAGCTGGAGCTTTTACTCTGGTCTTCCTTAGACACCAGCTGACGGGGTGCATGCAGACAGGAATCGGAGTCGTGAAGATAATTTTCAGTAAAGGGTAAAATCAAGCCTCTCATACCGCCAAGAAATGGGAAAATCCTTTAAAGATTTTATTCTGCCATGAGCGGAGAATGGAACAGCCGGTTCCAGAGGACAGTGCAGGCACCCACGGCGACAAAACCCGGCTTTACCCAGGAAGGGGAAACCACGGGCAGGCCAGAATTTGCATTTCTCGGCCACCTGAGCCTCGCAGAGTCTCCCTCTGGACGACACCTGCTCTTTCTCTGCAGCACAGATGGAGAGTGAGGTGCCAGGAGTCCCCGCGGGACTGGGTCTGGGCAGTACCAGCCTGGCGATTCAGGGAGCGCTGGGTTGAAGGGCAAGAGGCCTGACTTCTTAACATTTTGTTGGGAGGTGGGCAACAACACCGCTGCCTCCATCCATCTTCTCTGGTTCACCGCTAACTTGTTTTTTGAATAGCCTGATTGAGATGCAACTGGTGTGCGATGTAGTTTACCCACAGAAGTGTGCGAGTCAAGGGATTTTAGCATATTGACAGACTCCTGTGACTACACCACAATCTGACTTTAAAACATTTTCATCCTGCCCAAAAGAAACCTTGTGCACGGTGCTAGCCACCTCCTCTCTGAGTGACCTTCCATCCCCCAGCAGGAGGCCCCCACTGACCTGCATCCTCTCTCTCCAGGTTTGCCTGTTCTGATAATGTCTTGTCAATGCAGCCACATGATATGTGGTATCTGGTGACTGGCCTCTATGGCTTAGCTTTCCAAGTGTCACAGTTATCAAAGGTTCATTCCTTTTTCGTGGCTGAATACTATTCCACTGCACAGAGAGCCTACATTTTGTTTTTTCACTCATCAATTCATATTTGGGTTGCTTCCACGTTGGGGCTACTATGAATAATGCTGCTATGAACATCCACGTACAAGTTTTTGTGGGATAGATGTTTATGTTTCTCTAGGGTGGAAACCCAGGAGGATAATTACTGGGTGTCGATGTCAGCTCTAAGCCTTTGAGGACCTGCCAAAGTCTTTTCCAAAGTGGTGGCACCCGCTTTCCTTTCCAGCAGCATGCCTGAGAGCTTTACTCTCCCATGCTGGCCAAAAATCACGGTCTTTTATTGAAACCCCTCAGTGTGTGTGAACTGGCATGTTGGGTCTTCGAGTTGTGTTTCCTCGCTGACTTGTGATGTTCGGATCTCCTCATATACTGATTAGTCATTCCCATGCAGTCTCTGGAGAAATGACTAAGTCCTTTGGCCATATTTTAATTGATTTGTTTGTCTTCTTATTGAATTATAAGAATTCTTTATATATCCTTGATACAAGTCCCTTGTGTGATTCGCAAATATTTTCTCTGGTTTGTGGTTGTCTTTTCCCTTCCCATTGTCCTCTGCAGCATAATGTTCTGAATTTTGGTGGAGTCCAGTTTATCAATCTCATTTCCCACTTGCGCTTTTGCTGTTGTTGCTAAGAATCATTGTCTTCACCAAGGTCATAGAGATTTACTGCTGTGTTTTTACCTAAGACTTTCATAGTTTGAATTCCTGCCTAATGGGTTGTGACTCTCTTTGAGTTAACTTTTGTTTATGGCAAGAGAAAGGGGCTCAAATTGGTGATGGTGTGTATGGATGCCTAGTTGTTTAAATGTTCCTGGTTGAAAGGAACATCTTTTCCATTGAATTGTCCTGGCCCTTGTGTCAAGCATCAATAGGCCATAAACCTTAGGGTTGACTGCCGGCTGTCAGTTTTATTCTGTTGGTGTATATGCCTGTCCTCACCCTTGTAACACATCGTCTTGATTCCTGCAGTTTTGCAGTAAGTTGGGAAGTGTGAGCCCTCCAGCTTCGTTCTTCTAGTTCAGATTGCACTGGCTATTCTGGGTTCCTTTTTGTTTTGTTTTGTGTTATCTCCTTTATATTTGTGAATCTATTTCCTTCTATTTCCATATGAAGAGTTTGCAGCATGTGCATGCCTGTGTTCTACAGGATATTCTTCAATATTGTATTCTTTCTAGTGTTAGTAGAAGCGGACTTGCTTTCTTAATGCCCTTTCTGGAATCTTCATTGTAAGTGGGTAGAAATACAATTGATCTCTCTAATTTGACCTTGTATGCCACCTTGTTGAGGCTGAATAGTATTTTAGTGAATCCCTCGGGATTTCCCAGACACAAGGTCATGTCTCTGAGATGCCTTGCAGGGCTGAGATTTTGTTTGTGGGAAATTAAAAAATTTCTAATTCAACCTCCAATGACAGCTTGATGTAGCTTTTCTTTTTGAGTCAGTTTCAATAATTTGTGTCTCTCTAGGAAGGTGTCCACTTTATTATCTAATTTCTTGGCATGGGCTTGATCACAGTGTTCCCTCATAATTCTCTTCTTTTCTCATGGTTTAGAGTGAGGTCCGCTTAACTTCTGACCTTAGCATTCTGAGTCTTCTCTCTTGCTCACTCCAGCTGATGTTGCTGTTCCTTTAGCCCCGCGTTTATATTCTCTCCGGGATCTTGTTATGGCTGCAGGTTTGCTCCCAGCCCTTGTTCTGCTTGACCTGGGCGATGCCCATCAGGATTTGCTGCCAGGCACTCCGCGCGCGCAAACTGGCCAGCTTGGCCTTTGTGCGCGTCTTCCCTCTCTCAGCACCTGGGTGGGACGCCCTGCCGCTCCTTTGGCCCCAGGTTTGTATTCTCTCCGGAGCCTGCAATGGCAGGCGCGTCTACTCCCAAGCCACCTTTCCTCTCGGCTCCAAAGTGCCGGCTTGGGACTTTAAATCGGGAGCAGCGTTCACCTAGAGATTGTCCTACCGCTTTCAGTTGGGCTGATGCTTCTGACATGTAGGCTGGTGATCAGTTTTCTGGCTTTATTTGGTATCCATTTTGTTGATTGTGTCTGGAGGCAACGAGCAAAGCCCCTTCACCCTGCCACCATCTTCTCCGTCTCTCCTGTAAATTTTGTTGAACTGATCAAAGCATCAACTTTGGTTTCCTCATTTTTCTTTTTTTGGTGTTCTGTATTTCATTTATTCCCAGCAAATTTTTATTATTTCCTCCCTTCTACTTGCTTTGGGCTTAGGGCGCCCTTTGCTGTTGGCTCTGCATGGCAGGGGGTGCCCCAAGTGGCCCCGCAGCCTGCTCTGGCCCCTTCTGCAGGAGTGCAGCCCAGCCCGGGACACACTCGGGGCCTCCAGAGTGCGCTCCCCGGAGGACTCCTCCCGGCGGATGACAAGGTGGAGTAGGAGGCTTTCTCTCTGCTAAACTTTTGCCTGGTCTGCTGTGGCAGAGCTGACATCCCTGGTGACTGTCCAAAATGTTTGTTTTTGGACAGTGCCCGCGGCATGAACTTCTCCACACTCTGTTTGAAACATGGCCATTGCCCTCAGGCTGAGCTGAAGAATTTTTGATCTTAACACTTTGTGTGCCGGTGCCCTTTAAATTTACCAGCCCTTTGGGCTGGCTATTTTCTCTGCCACTGCATGAATGGTAGAAGCATTCAATAAAACACACACAGCTCCTGAACTACTGGATATTAAAAAAACTGTAATATCTCTCATAAAACACCTTACACTTTCACCAAAACAATGTGTGAAGCTTCTAGACTGAGTACGATCAAAGACATAGCTCCTAATAGTTCCAAATAAATCCACCGTGGCGTGAAAAATCAGAGACTAGATGAACACGTATTTTTTTTTCAAAGATTTATTTATTTATGCATACAAGCTGGGGCACAGGCCAGAGGTGTGGGGCGGCGAGAGGGTTCACCAGAGGCAGAGTGGGGAGCAGAAAAGGCAGATCAGAAATACACGGCTGAGGAGAGCAGCGGGCGAGGCAGGAGAGGACTGCTGCACCATGTGGGATTCTCCCTGACTGGGCGTCGAACTCGCATTGCCGCTGCCGACAGCTCCACAGCGCAGCGCTCAACCACTGTGCCACCAGGGAGGCCCTAGATGAACAGGTATTAATACGTGAGCGGCCACCTGATACTGGTGACAAAAACACGTACTAATACGTGAGCGGACCACAGAGTGTTAACAGCCTGCCCCTCTCCTGGGAGGAGACTGTCGCTGCTCCAGGGCTGGGCCAGGGGCCGGGCCGGGCTGGACTGGAGTGATGGCTCTGCCCTCCAGGAGCTGGGCAGCGGCAGCCCCTCCTGCCTGGCACGGGCCTGAGTGATGGGACCACAGTGTTCCAGATGCAGTCCCCAGGACCGAGCTCCCCCCACAAGTGGAGTCGGGACAGGGCAAGGGCGCCACCTTCCAGACCGAAACCCATGGAATTATCTTCACAATGCGGAGTTGGGAGACTTGAGACAGTGGTGATACCCTCCTGCAGGAGTGAGGCTCATCTTTGATGAGGTGTGGGGGGGCAGAGGAAGTCCCCATTTTCTTGGCCACAGCTGCCTGGGTAGAAAGACGGGAGCCACACACACTGTTCTTTCCGAGATCCCACAGACTTTCTAGAATAAATGGTTCTCCATTTGCTGTGTGGTCTAAGAACAATTTCAGTGATCGCTTATAAAAATACAGATAGATGGATGATTGTCACCAGCTGAACTGCTGTTTTCCTGGGGAGAGAGCCACAGTCACCGCAGACACTGGGGTGGGGCACTCGGGGAGCCTCTGGCCACACCTCTTAACATTGAATGTTACAAATTGAATTTTATGGTGAATAAAAGTTTTAAGTCAAATTCTTGACATACAGCTGAAGTTCTCAATTTCATTTGGAAACTGTATTTACATTTTATCAAGTAATTTTATAAAAATGAAACCTGCCCCGTCAGAAGGGCCTTGTTTTCCGCTCCCTTTGGTCAACTTGTCTCTTTTCCCGGAGCCGCGGTATTTGTTTTTGGGAGTCTTTCAGAGACACGAAGGCAAAAATAATGCCGTTTGGTATAAAGGAAAAAAAAAAGCTTTGATCCGCCCTGTTCGTTGTTGTTTGACGAGGGAGTGGACCCAGCACGGAGCAGCTGCTGGTTGCCACAGTCCCCAGGCGCTCGCGGGGCTCCTCTGCGAATGCGAAAGCGGGGACTGGGCTGGGAGCTCCCGGCCTGCCTGCAGGGCGCTCCCTGAAGACGGTGCAGAGGCGGGGCGGCCCTGCTGGGTGGACTTGACAGGCGTTTCCTCAGCCTCTGAACACAGCTGCAGTCGTTCTTGTTCTCCTAAGACTCAGCAAACAAGCCTAATTCGCCTTCTAGGCTCACAGCCCACCGGTCCCCGGGCAGGGAAGCCCTCTGAGCGCCGGGCCGCTCCCTGCGAGGAATCCCTCTGACAGGAAGGCGCACCTCAGCCCAATCGTGACAGGAAATCTGACCCGAAAGCGGAGCTCCTGCTGGTGCAATCGCTCATTTTAATTTACCAAGAGATGGTCTGCTGGGCTCCGGGGGGAGGAGCCCGTGTGACCGAGCGAGCCCCCCGAGGCACTGGGGGCCTGACCGGGGAGCGCAGAAAGGCTCCCGGAGGAACCCGGGACAGGGGCCCGCGGAGGGGGCCTGGGGGAGACTCGCCGGGGAAACTAACTCTCGGCCACATCTGGCTGGTTCCGGCCGCGCAAGGGGCAGGTGCAGGGGCTCAGGCCCTCGCGCGGAGTCGGGCGCAGGTTCGTCCTCGTGGTGCTTCTGTTTCCATCTCGGCAGCTTTTAATGAACGTTGTATGTAAAACAACTTTATTCCTGCATCTTTTCAGTCACTTCTTCCTTGTATTTGCCCTTTTTCTTCCCTACTTGGAGATTTGCCTTTGTGTTCTAGGATCTTTTTGGGGTCTTTGTCCAGCTTGGGCCTCATGTCGCCCAGCTTGGGGGGAGCGGCCACGGAACGGCGGCGCCCCCGTCGCTTTCCCGGCTGCTCTCCTTCAGGGAGATGACGCAGCTCTTCCTGTGAGCCCGGAGACCTGGCCAGTTCGCTGCCCTTTGAGTGTCCTCGAACAATCTGCACTTGATCGTCCTTCCAGAAGCATCGGCCACGCTGGAATCAGCTCGGCGGTGGCGAGGGTGAGGACACATGAAGGGCCGGAGCCGGTGGTCGGCTCTCTGAGGACTGACGGCGTAAGAGGAGGAAACACATGAGAAATATATGGGTAGGCTCTGGCCTGAGCCAGGGGACAAGAAATTCCAGGTCCTGAGGCAGGGGTGAGGTCAGCACTTTTATAAATTAATGCACAGGCCAGTGTGACTGACCTGGGCAAACACGGGCAAGGAGGATGGAGGGCAGCTGCTGTGGGGGGATTAAAAACAAAATCTCCTCTGACCCAGAAAACCTCTTCACAAAGGTAGAAGAAAACAGTTTTATTGTTGAATAAATAAGCAGGTCGCCAGAAGTCGATGCCCATCAGAGCAATCCACCCAGCTTGCAAAACCGGAAGGAAATCTTGCCCCTCCCTATGTCCAAGAGGACCCAGTGCAGCACAGAGATGCTCCCAAGATAAACAGCCAGTCGTCCGAGAGACCACTGAGCACAGTGCACACCTCACTTTCTGGGTGGGGGCGGCGGCGGGGTCAGCCCGCTGGTTTGATCCAAAGGAAAATAAAGATCCCAGGGATCCCACGGAACCGGGACAGGGGGCCCCACCATCGAGATGACAGCGGATAGAGATGCTCCCCTGGTCTGAAGAAGACATTCGGTACAGTTAGACTCAACCC
The DNA here is from genome assembly GCA_004024925.1 of Scalopus aquaticus. Taxonomy (NCBI): domain Eukaryota; kingdom Metazoa; phylum Chordata; class Mammalia; order Eulipotyphla; family Talpidae; genus Scalopus; species Scalopus aquaticus. The sequence goes on along the minus strand of PVIJ01010766.1, from coordinate 19,457 downwards.
ACCCCAGGATCTCCGCGAAGATGTGCGACCTTGGAAAGAGACTCACGCCCCCACTCCCCAGACCGGCGGCCGCAGCCCGAATGCACCTGCAAGGCCACCAGCTCCAAACGGAGTTGCCCCTGCCCTTGGAATTCTTTCACCCTGCATAAAAACCCACCTCCCTATTTGTGGGGCTCTACATCACACAACCCCCGCACCCCCCCCCCATCTGCAAACCTCACCAGGGAGTTGCTAATAAAGGCCTCTTTATCTCACATTCCTCTCTGTTTCCTCTCTGTTGCCTTTTTCTATCGCTTGACCTTACATTTGGTGCCGAAACCTGGGAGGTGTGGTTGGGACCCATCTTCCCAGGGTCCGACCCCCTCCGGCCCCTCTCCTCTCTCTGTGGACCACAGATCCACAACTACTATTGGCAATTCTATTCTCTGGCGGCTTCCTTCTCCTCTTCCTCCTTCTGTGTTACCATGAGCGAGACTAAGGGCCTGCGGCTGACTACAGGTTGAATTTTGGAGCCTCTGCCTCCCACCTCTCTTCCGTCACCTCCCTGGATCTGGTGTGGGTGAGTCCCCTTCAGTTCTGTCTCCATATAGGTCACTAAATGGTCTTTTGGCTGGTCCGGTGCCTTTCTGTCTGGTTCAGTCGCTCTTTCAATAGTCCTCCCTGAGGCAGTCCTCCCTGAGGTGTTTCTCTTTCAAAGATCAGGCGGCTTCTGCTGCCATTTTTCTTTGCCCCAGACCTGGAGAAACGTCTCCTGTTCTCTTGGCAGTTTCAAAAGTCCTCCCCGGGGCATGTCTGGGTGGAAGAATGAAGGTCGAGATGGCGGCTCTTCTCTCTCCCACTCACGGAAGACCCGGACCATTTAAGAGATCCATAAAGGGACCATTTATCATTTAAAAGTTCCACAATGGGGGACCAGAACTCAAAAACTGACCGGACTGTTCCTTCCGTTCAGGCCTTCCTTTTGTTGTGCTCCCGCCCTTCCCTCCCCGAGACCTGCCACACCTATCAGGTCCTTCTGGCCAGGGAACCAGCCCCTCAGTCTGCCTCTTCCCCCAAGACTCAAATGTTCTAAAAAAAAAAAAAAAGCACCTAGTCCTTCTTTAAGTAATGCCTGGTCCCAGAACAAAAATCTGGTCCATAAATGGCATCCTCAGTTGTAACAATTTTCTCCAACTAAATTTCTTTTGCTATAGCCGAGGAAAAGGGTAAAATGCTGGGGACTAAAGTGAGGGACCCACTACGGCTGGCTGGTGGGGAAACTGCCTCTGGTCTCAGCAAGCAGCTGCCTGGATTTTTTCTCCAGTGTTGAGATCATTGGTATGTCTCTGCCACCTTCCAGCTGTGGGAGAACTGGACTCTTCTTTTGGCCACCTTAAAATACTATTCTGGTTCATTCTATGGGTAAAAATTCTATTTCCCTAATCTTAAAGTCTAAACTGTTTAAGGTAAAAACTGCTGAGTTATTTTGAACTTGTTAACAAGCTAAACAAGGTGCTTTTTGGTTGAGTAAAAAACTTCTAAATTGCTTATTAGACCCATAAAAGTCTAGTTTCTTATTAAAACTAATTAATATGGTGACAACTGTAGAGTAACAATACAACTTTCTTTACTTTGTTTAAGCTAACTTCCAAGCCTCATATTTCTAATAACAGTCTAAAAACAGACAAACTGTAAAAAAAGATCTTAATCTTAATCTTCTCCTGTCCTCCCCATACATGGTACCTAAAATAAAAGGCCTGCCAGCTTATTCCATAACTAAATTCTGCCATCAGAGTCTAAATAACTGTGTCTCGCAAGACAAATGTATTCATAATGGATGTTTTAAAGGTCTTGGGCTAACAGAGGGGTCTTAGAGTAAAAAAACCAAAGTTGTCTAAGAAAGGTACTAGAGTAAAAAGACAAAAAAAGTATTAAAGGTCTGAGAGAGGGGTCTTAGAAGTGCTAGAGTAAAAAAACAAAAGAAAGTGTTAAAAGTTAAAGGTCTGAAAAAGGTGTCTTAAAGGAAAAAAAAACAAACAAAGGTGCTAGAATAAAAAGACAAAGAAAAAGTTTTAAAGGTCTGAAAAAGATAAAAAGAAGTGTCTTAGAGTAAGAAAGCAAACCAAAGTGCTAGAGTAAAAAGACAAAAAAAAGTGTTAAAGGTTCTGAGAGAGGTGAAAAAAGGTGTCTTAGAGTAAGAAAGCAAAAGAAAGTGTTAAAAGTGTTGAAGGTCTGAGAGAGGTTTCTTAAAAAAAATTGTTGTGTCCTAGGACGACTTCCAAAAAAAGAGGAAAAAAGATGTGAGAAGGGCCTAGTGTATGACAGTTGCCATTGTCAGTACCCCGCCACCTCAGACTCACCCAAGGCCCCTTATGCCCCAAGGCATTCGGGACCTCAACCTCTTAAAGGGCTGCCGGCTGCTTCCACTGCCAGCAACCGGGACACCTCAGCAGCAGGCGTCTAAAGCTGTCCCCAGGGCCTTGCCTTCAGTGCCATCACATAGGGCACTAAAAAAAAAATGACTGTTCCACTTTCCAGAGGGGGAGGGGGCCAACCCAAACCACAGGCCAAGATGGAAGGACAGGCTTCACCATCAGCTGCCTCTGACTATTAAGATCCCGGTGCAGGAAAAGACGTTCTCTGAAAAAGCCCAAAGGTGAGACAGGCTCCCCTGGTTACTGTTTCTGTGGACAAGCCTCGGGTGACCCTTGAAGTGGCAGGTAAATAAGGGGCACTTGCACTGTCTTGCTTCAATTCACTGGAGTGACCTGCTGGTCAAGTGTCTCCCTCACTGGTAGTAATGGCCAGCCTGACCCAGGGTACTTTATATCACCACTACCTTGCTCACTACAAGGCCACATGTTTATATATTTTTAGTCTTGTTTTTCTAACCTTCTCTATTAGGACAGGACATGGTAACTAAATTCCTAACTACCAGTCTCTGCAGCCACTATTGGCTCTTCTGGATGCTGCTACAAACACTGGGGTAGTGCAGTAGCCCAGGTCTCACTGATGACCTTCGCCTCCTGTTCAAACCTCGGACCACAAAGGAAAGTACTTAATTCCACATGAGTTCTTTGTGTATTGGATTTACAGTTATAATCTATCTCGTACTTTTCCTGTTCACCCTGGGGATTATACTCAGTTACGCCCCCAGAGTGGACTATTTGTCAAAAAATTCTTCTTCTTTTATTTTACCTTGGCTCAATTTTTTTCAGTGAACTTCTCTGCCCATCATGGCAATCAAGTATTCTTGTTAAAGTTTTTTCCCCTGTTGATGACTCTGCTGGCTGCTTCTCACTCTTATTGCCACCCATTAATTCTGGCCTTAAATCTTATGGCAAGGACAGGAAACTATAGTGACTGTTGGGTGTGCCCTAGAGGGGACCGTGCTGTACAAAGAATTCCTCTCCGGGCCCTACCAGCTTCTATCGAGGAACTAAGTCATTTATCAGCTTCCATGTATGGGATGACGGTACATCTCACTAATGGGGCTACTTCTTCCCACTGTAAGTGGACACAATTAGTTCCTTCACAACTTAATAATAGCTGGCCCCAAAAAGTTTCTAACCTCCCTCAACACCGGACAGCCCACTACACCATTGCAGATGACCTTAAAAGACAGGTGGACAAGGGCCTAGCTGATAACGATCAATCCCTGCCTCTGTAGGAAGCCAACTTCCAACCTGGTTGCTCCCTTTCTCGTTCCCTTGCTAATTTTCTTTATTGTTCTTTTGTTTGGACCGTGCGTCCTCAACGCCCTCGTTAAAACCATTGCCCCTTGTGGAAGCGACCAGACTCCAAATGGCCCTTCAGATGAAAGCCAATGTGATGCTGCCATCGTCCTTCTTCCGAGGTCCCTTAGATCGTCGCCCTGCGGTGGAGCCCTGACTGCTTCCCACGTCGCCCATTTTCAGTAGGAAGCAGTTACTGACCAGACCGACGCCCTCTGTCCTAACAGCAGTTAGGGGCTCCATCCGTAGAGGGGGGAATGAGTCCTAGGACAAGCTAGGGTTAATTAGGCAGCTTCAGGAACAATCAGGTAGAGACCTCAGAAACAGAGTTAAGGGCAATAAATTCTAGGTGATAACCAAAGTACACTCCAAAGACAGGGGCAGTAAATTATAAATGCCAATCAGAGGCACTCCAGAGATGGGGTCAGAGGTCCAAAAAAACTAATGGGGACAGATAACTTCAAGGCTAAAATTGAATTGGGACAGTAAATGTTACAGACCTTAAAATGAAAACTCTAAGATAGGAGATGGGAAAAATAAGCACATCTGCCCGCAGGAGGTTAACAGCTACTCTCACATCTAGCAAGGGTGACATCCCCACTCATGGCCTGGCTCACCCCCTCCTGGGACCCCTGATACTGATAGCTTTATCTTTCGCCTTTGCACCCTGTTTCCTCCGCTTCCTTTCCAGCCACATCCAGACGATGACCTGAACGACTTTCAACCAACTCCTTCTACAGCCTTACCAGCCGCTGGCCCAGACGCATGCTGAGTTGGGACATGCCCACACAACCCCAGTCTGACCCCCTATCAGCAGGAAGTAGCTAGACGGCAAATGTTGCCCCCATCCCTATGATCAAAAGGTGGGCATGTTAGACTCAACCCACCCCAGGATCTCCGCGAAGATGTGCGACCTTGGAAAGAGACTCACGCCCCCACTCCCCAGACCGGAGGCCGCAGCCCGAACACACCTGCAAGGCCACCAGCTCCAGACGGAGTTACCCCGCCCTTGGAATTCTTTCACCCTGCATAAAAACCCACCTCCCTATTTGTGGGGTGCGACTTCACAGACCCCCCCGCCTGGGATCTGCGAACCTCGCCAGGGAGTTGCTAATAAAGGCCTCTTCATCTTTCATTCCTCTCTGCTTTGTTGCCTTTTTCTATCGCTGGACCTTACAGGTACCTTGAGAAAGACTCATCCATTTCAGGGAGACAGAGGAAGAACTTACTCCAGTTTTCAAAGCAAATGCCCTGAGGCGGTGGGGGAGGGACCGTTCCTGCCTTGTTTTCAAGAGGGAGGTCTAGGGCCTCCCTGGTGGTGCAGTGGTTAAGTGCTGCGCTGTGGAGCTGTCGGCAACTGCAGTGCGAGTTCGACTCCAGGCCACGGAGATTCCCACATGGCGCAGCAGACCTCTCCTGCCTCGCCTGCTGCTCCCCTCAGCAGTTTATTTCTGTCGATCTGTCTGTTCTGCTCCCTGCTCTGTCTCTGGTGAACCCTCTTGCCGCCCCGCGCCTCTGGCCTGTACCCCAGCTTGTATGCATAAATAAATAAATCTTAAAAAAAAAAAAAAGAGGCAGGTCTAGCTTATTTCTTGACTTGTATTTGTCCGTAGCTTGGAAGGCAGCGCGTGTGGGGCTTGCGAGTCTCTCCCAGATGTGCTGGTTTATCCCCAGAGTGGCGAGAGGCCATGGTGGGACGCTGGGCTGGAGAGTGGGTGACAATGGAGACTCGGTCCCCAGGCCGGTGCCTCAGACTCAGCTCCCTGAGGCCCGGAGCGGGCTGTGGGCATTGAGAGATGCTGTGCCAGGGCCCCAAGCCTGACCAGGATCTGGGCGCTGGCAGGCAGGAGAAGAGTCAGGGAGGCTTGTGCAGGCCCAACAAGTCTTTATTGCTGCAATAATGGAGGCTGGTCCACCAGCGTTGGCGGTGGTAGCGAGCCACAGGGAGACTCCATCTGCCCTTGTGACCCTGTTCAAGGACAAAGCCCAAGCACTGCCAGCTGCGCACTCAGAGCTACACAACAGATGCACTTTCGAGCATGTGGGGTATTCTCAAGGCCCCGGGCTCTCTGCTGAGCTTGCTGAGTCTGTTCAGTGTCGGGAGGGCAGAGCAGAGCCTGAGTTACTCTCACCTCGAGAGAGACGTTGAAGTGGAGGCTGGTTTACTTCTGCAGTTGGTGTCAGTAGTTACAGGGGGAGGGTCTATCTTTATTTCACTGTTGTGGTCTTTTCTCTAGGACAACCCGTCTCAGACATTTTCAACTTGGTGGAAGTAGAACTTTGAGAGACAAATTTTCAGGAGCAATGTTTTGGTGTCGATGAAAATCCAAGCACAATTTTCACTATTTAATGCCCTCCCCAAATACAGTGTTTTCCAGTAACTGTGCAAATATATGCTATTGTTCGGGAGTCAAAACTGGCCCCCAAGCAGGTAGCCCCCTTCCCAGGCTGTTGGTCAGATGGAGCTGGGCTTCTTGAAGATGATGGAAAGGGAGAAGGCAACGTCCCAGAGCACAGGCAGCGTCTCGGAGGGGAAGGTGAGATCTGAATCTACAGAAAATTGGAATTTATTGAGAGTTAGAGCTGAAGGACAGGCCTCCTCACAATGCTCAGAACAGGCCTTCCCAGGCATGCCACTCTGCCTGTGGATTATTTTGAGCTGAAATTAGTTAAAACCCTGAAGTTTCACGAGAAACTTTTATAAAAGTAAGAATGCTAAAAACTGTTCAGAATGTTTGGCCTCTGACAAAGGTTAAAGCCAACTTTAGTGGCAGCAAGACGCCAGGCTGCCAGTAGCCGTAAAAGTCTCAAGGCCAGCAACCTTGAGATAAAACTCCCCCTGCCTGGGGTGAGGATTCCAGGAACTTGTAAAGATAACAGCACAGACCATCTGCTCCACGACCCCCTCATTCTTGATGGCTTGCCAGGTTCACTAGGACTTGCTGCATTCCATTGCCTTCATAAGCTGACCCAGTTCTGTACTCGGGGTCTCCATTTTTGCCTACGGACCGCTGCGTCGGTACACCGGGCTAACTGGGACCCTAGCTCGAGCTAGCAATAAATCACCGCTTTGCTGATTGCATCGAACTCTGCCTCAGTCTAATCGGACCCGTACCATACTTTAACACTTTCACCCCTCCCTGACGACCTAGAAGAATAGAAATTGGCAGTCTTACCCAGAACTAGTGTTGTTATCAGAAATAACCTTTCTAACTGAATAACCCATCTACATGGCAGGGCTAACTTCTAATTACAGGGCATCTGCTGCTCTCGTGAGACTCACCCTTTCCTCACACGTGAGTTTACTTCTTCCATCCTTGAAGCCTTGGCCTCTACCCCTTTCCTTAGCCCAGGGCATATACCCCCATTTTGCTTCACTGTCTTTGGAGTACTTGTGTCTTACAGATTCCCCAATCATACATATTTTTTTTTCCCTACGAATCTGTCTGATGTCATTTGATTATTTGGCCAGCCAGAGAAGAACCCAGAAGGGTAGAGGAACTGTCCCGTCCTCCTGCACAGAGGTTTAATTTAAGGTGGGGCTTAAATGAGATGGGTTGATTGGGATTGGGTAAGCATCACTATGCAATTGTCCAGATTTGGTGGGAACAGTGAGTGCAAGGCTTCGAGGCCGATCATTCAAAGACTCTTAGGGCTCAAACTGTTGCTGTTTTTCATGGACGTTCTGGGTACGAACACTCAAAGCATTTGCCTGGCAGGAGCGTGCGGGGTCCGCGAGAAAAACGCCAGCGAAGGCACGGGTCGGCAGAATCCATTAAGGTGAACTGTCAGGCGAGGCTTCGCAGGTGCCCAGTTCCTGTCAGGGCGGGTCGAGTGGGCAGGGCAGGGGGGAAAGACTAGTCCTGACGAGACCAGCCTTTGCAGGCCCGAGCACAGAAGATGCGGTGGTGCCTTTGAATGGCATGGGCATTTATAACTCGAAATAAAAGTGATCCTGGAGGGCCTCCCTGGTGGTGCAGGGGTTAAGTGTCAGCCTATGAAGCCATCAGCAACCACTGCAGCCTGAGTTCGAACCCCGGCCAGGGAGCTTCCCACGTGGCGCAGCAGACTTCTGTCTCCCCGCTGCTCCCCTCAGCAGTGTATCTCAGTAGATCTGTCTGTTCTGCTCTCCGCTCTGTCTCTGGTGCATCCTCTCATGCCCCTGCACCCAGGTTCTTGTATGTGTAGGGGGCGGGGAAAGGACGTCTGCAACAAACGCCACAGGAAGGTTTATGGACCCACCTCAGACCAAAGAGATCCAAGACACTAAGGGCCACTAATCCCTTAATTCCATCATCATCCCGAAGAGAGGATTACCGGGAACTGAGGGGTGGAGTTCAGCAGACATGTTGGCTATATAATGAGGGTTTTGACCTTGGGGGCTTTCTTGCTTCTCGCCGGGCTGCAGCGTGCCATTGGGGGTTTCCAGCTCTTCGGATCTGGTAGGACATATTTGGAGATTTATCTCTCTTTCTCTTTCTCTCTTTTGTCCCTGAGTTATTGATTTTTTATTTCCCTTCCTTTTTGTAAATAAACCTTTTATTAACCTTTTTGTGAGTGCCTGCAATTGTTCTTATTATAAGTCCTTTTAAGTGCATGGGTGAGAACCCACAGTCAGTCACCCCATTGAATATCGGGGTTGCCCTGTAACATATGCATAAATAAATCTTCATCTTACAGATAAAGAAAGTGAGGCACAGGGCAGCTGGCCCTCGGCGGGCGGTCAGGGCTCCAGGCTTCTGACACGACACATAACAGCCCACGGACCAGACAGCTTCCACGGCCCCAGGAGGGCTCACCTGTGTCCACCATGCCCGCGGGCTGTCTCCCGCTCCAGGCCACAGTGTCCCAGAGCCTCTCTGCTGTCCCCCCAGCAAGTTAAGAACCCACTAGAGGTGGAGGCTCCCAGTGGGCCCGATCTTCATGGACAAGTCGTGCTGGGGCTCGGTCGTGTCTGCCAGTCTGTGTCTCGGCCTGTCCCACTCAGAGCCTGAGGGAAGCTCTTGTGTCTAATAGGGCCTGGGAAAGAAGCTTCAGGACTCCACTGGCTTGTTTTTTTTTTTAAAGATTTATTTTATTTGTACATACAAGCTGGGGTACAGGCCAGAGGTGTGGGGTGGCGAGAGGGCTCACCAGAGACAGAGCGGGGAGCAGAACAGGCAGATCAGAAACACACTGCTGAGGGGAGCAGCGGGCGAGGCAGGAGAGGTCTGCCGCGCCATGTGGGAATCTCCCCGGCCGGGCGTCGAGCTCGTGTCACCGCTGCCGACAGCTCCACAGCGCAGCGCCTAATCGCTGTGCCACCGGGGAGGCCCCACTGGCTTGTTTAAGGAAACTAAAGTGAGTTCAGCTTCTCTGCACCCCAAGTAAAATGGCTCTCTTCTCAGTACCCTTCCAAGATTTCATGAATAATGTTTATTATGTCTTGTTTCCTGCTCCTCTTGACAGTTCGCCCTTTGAGTCCGGTACTGTAACTCGCCCGAGTATGCGTCCCCAGGACAGCTGCTGCCCCGCGGAGCTCAGTGAATGCGGTAAGTCAGTTAAATGAAAACAAACTAAACAAACACCTGGGAACAGCAGATACTTATCTTTCACCCCGGATGCCAAGATCAGGTGTGAGCAAGGAAACCCTAATCCAGGAAGAGGGCTCCGGAGGAGAAGGAGCTAAGCTTTTGGCCTGTTCTTTGCACCGGCGCTGGGGGGGAAGCGGCCCCCGCGGCGCCGTGGAGTCCCTGCCCGACACTCCCAAGCGGTCCTCGTGTTACAAGTCCAGGTAACTGACCCCCGCACCTGTCTCAAGGCTTTAAACTAGGAAGACGTCTACAGAACGGAAGGGGCCGCTTCACGCATCTTTCCGAACCACGCCTAGATGTCACCACGGTTTCATTCATGTTTGAATTTTTCATAACCTTCTCCCAAGGTTCGGTTTCAAAAATGAAGCCTTCAAACAGACCCGCGTTCTGAAGACGGAAAACGGGGCTTTCTCCAAAGGGCCTCATAGCCCAGCCGGGACGAGATGCTTCAACAGTGAGAAGGAACGAGAAGGGGCACTGGCTTCGGGTGGGGCGAAAATCGGTTCTGTCACATATGCCGAGACACTGAGTGGGAATTATGGGTAAAGGCTGAGCAAGAGGTGCCGAGCGGCTGGGGTGAGGCGGGGGTGGGGAGAGGCCGACAGAACCACCTGTGCAGCGCTGGACCCTCCCCCAGCTGAGCTTCAGCTACTGCAGCCCGGCGCCGCACCGGCCTGGGTTTTCTGGGGCAGGAGCTCTCGAGAGAACTTGAGCTACATCTCCTAGAGTCTGGGTGCACGCATATGACCTAAGAGTAAGACAGGCTCTAGCTCTGAACGCAGTGTGGTGCACAATGGCCCAGGCCTCGGGGTCTGAAGACATGGGTGAGCTTAGGAGCGAGGGTGGGGGTGCCCCTGGCGAGGCCCCCACGAAGCTTGGAAGGGCCAGGAAAGTCCGGGCAGTTCCTGAGTTTCCATAGGAGGACGCGCCAAAGGTCAAAGGAGGGACGGGACACCAGGCCTCGGACCCAGCAGAGAAGCCTCCGCTGTGTGGGGGCTGCAGAGACAATGCCATCCTTCCTGGGGGGTGAGGGGAGGGAACACGCCTTTCACCAGAGACCAGGGCGGTAGATACAACCAAACCCGCCGACCTGGGCCTGCCTGCCTCAGGCACAGCCAGTTAAATGCCAGGTCTCTGCCCATCTCCACGCAGGTGCGCGTGGCCGGCACCGTCTGCCCTGGCTCTGGGTAGTGACCGCTCCGTAGATTTGGTTTGCTCAGTCGCCTTATGTAAACTCGAGGGAAAGAACAGAAGCAGGAATCCTAATTAGCACTTCCCTGACGGCCTTGGCCGCCCCAGTTTGGACTACAGAAAATCAGTGATGTTAGATAAAGAAACACAATTAAATCTTCCAAGCCATAAAATAAAATAACATCGGCCATAAACAGGATTAGAAAAAAAATTGGGGGTTACGCTGGATGCACCGTGTGCACAGCCATGCAGCAGCCAAGGTGGTCCACGTGGCCCTGATGTCACTGTGAGGAAGCTGGGCCCCAGGCAGGGCCTCAAGAGCAGCCCACGCCAGCCGGGTGCTTCCCCGACCCACTCACGTCTCCTCCCATCAACAGCAGTCCCTGAATTCAGTTCTTTTTTTTAAAAGATTTATTTATTTATGCACACAAGCTGGGGTACAGGCCAGAGATGGGGGGGTGAGAGGACTCCCCAGAGACAGTGGGGAGCAGAACAGGCAGATCCACTGAAATCCACTGCTGAGGGGAGCAGCAGGGAGACAGGAGAGGTCTGCTGCGCCCTGTGGGAAGCTCCCTGGCTGGGGATCGAACTCGTGCTGCAGTGGCTGCGGACAGCTTCATAGTGCTGGGCTTAACCTGTTGTGCCACCAGGGGGGCCCCGGATTCAGTTCTTATCTTTAAAAGTCTCTCCCCTTACCCGCCAAAGAAACCAGGGGTCTTCGGAGAAATGGGCTATGAGGATCGGGAACGGGACACAGATAAACTTGGTACTCTCGTTATTCCAGAAAAGTAAGGAAGCTGTGAAAGAAGGACCGACCATGTGAGAGGTTGACAGAGTTTGCTCCATGACTGGCCTGTGCTCTTCAAAAATGTCAAGATGCCCAAAGACAGAGCACTGGGTCAGCGAGACCCCAGAGATGAGAACTCCTGGTGATGCTGGATCCTGGACCTGATCGTGGCATCGGGGTTTTTGTTTTTGTTTTTGCTTTTAATAAAAGATACTGTTGGGCTCCAGATCTCCTCCTTGACCCGCAGTGTACTTTTAATAAAAGATTATGAATAAGGTCACGGGTTAAATCCTGTAATTGTGCCAGTGTTAATTTTCGGATATTGGTCATTGTTCATCATTAGGTAAGAGCAAGTCTTTGCTCTTAGGAAGTGCACACTGGGGGGCCTTCCAGGTGGCCTACGGGTGAAGTCTCAGCGCTCTCATTGCTATATCCTAAGTTCCAATTCCGGCCAGGGAGCTTCCCACAGGGCGCAGCAGACCTCTCCCGTCTCCCTGCTGCTCCCCTCAGCAGTGGATTTTGGTAGATCTGCCTGTTCTGCTCCCTACTCTGTCTCTGATGAGTCCTTTCACCCCGCACACCTCTGGCCTACATACCAGTTCTTCTATGCAAACAAACACACCTGCGGTACTTATGAGTAAAGGAACAGCAGATGTGCAATTCACTCAAATGGTTGGAAAGGTCTCTCCACAGGAGGGGAATGATTAAGCACACGTGGGAAGAGGCCTGCTCTCTAAGTCTATTATTTCAAAATAAATTCAAAATAAAAAAAATTACCCAAGGGGAGAAAAGTTCACAAACGCCAGTGTAAATGTTCCCTTTTCAATAGAAACTATATTTTAGGAAAAGTACAAACTGATAAGGGAAAGTTCCTTATCGGATTCCAGTTAATAAGTACAGGAAGAACAACAGAATTCGAAAAGCACCTTTTTTTAGCAAACCCTTAGGCAACAGCAGCAGGGAGTAAGAACGCCTGGGGTCGGGCCAAAGGTCAGAGAGGGACAGGGCTGATCTCACCTGATGGGCTGGCCGGTGCCGGTGCCGGTGCCGAGGAAGGGGGCACAGAGGGTGAGGAGGCCGGTGACTCTCCGGTGAGCGGTGGCCAAGAACAGAGTGTCCCAGACAGCTGGGCCTTTGGACCCGGCTACCAGTTCGTGGATATGCAGGGAACAGAGTAGAAGCTCGACCTCAGGACATCAGTGCCAGGTCCAGAAGGTGGGGTGTCCCATGAGAGGTGTGAATGAGCTGATCTCTCTATCACATCGGTCACTTAAAACAAAGGAGGAGGGAAAACTGTTAGTGCTGAGACGGAGAGGCTCAGGGACTAGTTGTGGTCGGTGGCCCTTGTTCTGATTCTGAGTGGAACAAACAGGCTAATTCTGACAATCAGAAATTAGATATTAGGCAATGACTCACTTTGTTACTGGGACAGTGGCACAGGACTCTGTTTTGGCTCAAATGCTCTTATTAATTAAAGAAGTGGGGCCTCCCTGGTGGCACAACAGGTTAAGCGCAGCACAATGAAGTGAGCAGTAGCCACCACAGCACGAGTTCGATCCCCGGCCAGGGAGATTCCCACAGGGCGCAGCAGACCTCTCCTGCTTTTCCCACTGCTCCCCTCAGCAGTGTACTTCAGTTGATCTGCCTGTTCTGCTCCCCACTCTGTCTCTGGGGAATCCTCTCACCACCCCACACGTCTAGCCTATATGCATAAATAAATAACTCTTTAAAAAATAATTAATTAAAAAAAATTAAAGAAGCACTATTAACAGATTTATAGTTGAAATGATATAATGCCTGGGTTTGACTTTCAAAGGCTGGCAAGGGGTGAGGGGGGCTGGCAAGGGGTGCTTTGCCAACCTTAGTTGGCAAAGCATGGGCAGTTGTTGAAGCTGAGTCAAGAGCACGTAGGGTTTTATTATGTGATTGTCTTCCCCTGTGTGTGTTTGAAAACTTCCACATAGGGCCTCCCCGGTGGCGCAGCGGTTGAGCGCTGTGCTGTGGAGCTGTCGGCAGCGGCGACGCGAGTTTGACGCCCGGCTGGGGAGAATCCCACATGGTGCGGCAGACCTCTCCTGCCTCGCCCGCTGCTCCCCTCAGCAGTGTGTTTCTGATCTGCCTGTTCTGCTCCCCACTCTGTCTCTGGTGAACCCTCTCGCCGCCCCACGCCTCTGGCCTGTACCCCAGCTTGTATGCATAAATAAATAAATCTTTAAAAAAAAAAGAAAGAAAACTTCCACATAAAAGCCTTTCAATCAATTCCTAGAAATTGATGACCTCAAATCCCCTAATTTGTTCACGTAAAACAATGAAGAAAACAAAAGACCCATAACAAAACTCTTGAAATGTGCCAGACCTTAATGCCCCGCTATCTGTCCACCTGGGTGGGTGGGGTCAGTCTCCCTGGAAGGGAAATGAAAGAATAATCAGGATTTTCTGCCCTCCCACCAATGACAGACTGCCGTGGGCCTACACGCAGCCTGATGGCGGCACCTGGAGTGGGTGCCGGCCTGCGTGAGTGGGGACACCTGGGCCAGAGACTGGGCTTATAAGCAGCAGAAGCAGTGGCAGCAGCAGAGAATAGAGTGTGGCACAGGGACTGTTCGGGGTGCAGCAGAGACCACGAGAAAACACGAGAGCCTAGAAAGAGTGAAGCCACCCTACGTGCCCTGTACCTGGTTGCTTCATTACAAAAGATCATTAAAGGGCCTCCCCAGTGGCGCAGCAGTTAAGCGCTGCGCTGTGGAGCTGTCAGCGGCGATGACACGAGTTCGAAGCCCGGCTGGGGAGATTCCCACACGGCACGGCAGACCTCTCCTGCCTCGCCTGCTGCTCCCCTCAGCGGTGTGTTTCCATCGATCTGTCTGTTCTGCTCCCCAGCCTGTCTCTGGTGAACCCTCACGCTGCCCCACGCCTCTGGCCTGTACCCCAGCTTGTATGCATAAATGAATCTTAAAAAAAAAAATCCAAAAGATCATTAAAAGCCTACAAAGCCACCGAGGGCTCCAGAAATCCTCCTTGACCCGTCTGCCTGAATCATAGGGAATCCATACTGTGCTCCTGTGTGCCTTCCTGCTGCTACACTCCCCCAGGGGCCGCCCAGAGTAGCTGCCGGCACCCGGGCTGGGAATAGGCCGGTCACGGCCACGTGAGCCTTGAGGTCTGTCCCTGTGATTCAGAGGAGGCAGGTGGTTTGGGGCTGAGAGCAGTGAGGGCCTGAAGCCTCTGTCCTCGCCTGAGCGCTCCCCCTTCCCTAATCAAAGATGACATCAGCACGTCCTAAGCATCTACCCTGACCGTAACCAAAAGAGCAAACTCTGCCCTCCCTTTGGGGACCCAGTAAGTGGAGTTTGGGGTCTCACCCAGTTGTAGGCTTATCAGCAAACACATCCCCTGAGAACCTCTTCTTTGCTCAATCAGATGAGATCACCCCCTCCAAGTGGCATGTGAAGTCTCCCCCTCTGGCCTGGTCACCCCAGGTTCCAGAACGCAGGCTAAGTCTTCCCGGTCAGATCCATTGTTCTTTAGAATTTACAACCACGTGAATTCTCTGCTGTTTGTTATTAAGTTGATAGTTTTTCCTTCGCTACCTCACCCGCTACTGCTGCTCCGGCAGCCCCACAGCGAGAGACACTCAGGGGGTGGGCGCGGTCCTGTGCCGGCAGCTCCTGTGTTTATTTTTATTTAAAGATTTGTGTATTTACACATACAAGAACTGGGGTGTAGGCCAGAGGTGCCGGGGGGTGAGAGGATCAAAGTGGGGAGCAGAACAGGCGGATCCACTGAAACCCACTGCTGAGGGGAGCAGCGGGGAGACAGGAGAGGTCTGCTGCGCCCTGTGGGAAGCTCCGGGCCGGGGACTGAACTCAGGTTGTGGTGGTCATAGCCTGAACCCCTAGACTGAACCCCATAGACTGAACCCCTAGGCCGCCAGGGAGGCCCCTGGCCTCATGTGTTAGACTACACACGGCTGGTCCCACCACGAACACAGATCGTCTCCAAATTAGAACCAAGAGCAGGACTCGTTTACAGCTTAAAATCCCACAGGCATCTCCAAATCACTTACACAATTTAGAGCCCCACAAATTAAATTTGCTGCACAAAGTGAGTCCGCAGCATGGGCTTATGCCATTAAAATTGTGCCCCTAAACTGCAGTTCAAATCTCATTATTTTAGAAAACCGACTCTATTCCTTTTCTCCCACCTGTCAAGGCTTTGGGAAATATCACTGCTGAGTCCTCGTGGTTTCTGCCTGGTGGTCTGGGTCTGCTTTGATTTCACATCCCCCACCCCCACCCCCTTGCCCGAGCTGAGTTGATGAGCAAAAAGTTCCAGGCCCGCGTTGCCCTGGAAAACAATCTAACTTGATGAGGCTTCACACCCAGGTTGAGGTCAGAAAAAGTTCCTACAAAACCATAAAACTCATGATCTCACTTATCTGCTTCTCCTTCGGTTTATTGCAGTCACTTGATCTCATACCTGCACCTGCTACAAGGAAACAAGTTACACAAACAAACAAGGAGACACGCAGATCTTTTCACTGTTGCCACGGGACACGCAGGAGCTAGCATCAGCCTATGTCTTCTCATTCGGCTGTGACGGTGAAGGTCTGGGTGTGCGCTCGTATCAGAAAGTAATTCACTAACAAAAACTCCAGAAAGATGAAGACCGTAAGTCCCAGTTAAGAGCTGTGATTAGGGGCCGCCCTGAAGCTGTCCAGAGCCACCGCAGCACTAGTTCGATCCCCGGCCAGGGAGCTTCCCAGAGGGCACAGCAGACCCCTCCTGTCTCCACGCTGCTCCCCTCAGCAGTGGATTTCAGTGGATCCGCCTGTTCTGCTCCCCACTCTGTCTCTGGTGAATCCTCTCACCACCCCACACCTCTGGCCTGCACCCCAGCTTGTATGCATATATAAATAAATCTTTAAAAAAAAAAAAAAGAGCGCCGTGACTGAGTTTCAAAAGTTGTTCTAAAGAAGCAGAGTCTGCAGCTCGGTCCCGTAAACGGCACAGTTCTCTCATCCCAAGGCCATGAGTCCCTTGCTCTCCCGCTAGTCCAGAAACCAGGAGGAAGCCAGCAAAAAAGCAGATGAACTCTTGAATATGTTAGAAGCAGATGAGCGCCTTGCTAACGTGTATAACCGAGACCCCCCAAAAACGCATGAAAAGCCAGACGGGCCCCGGAAGAAGCCGTAAGCATTATGCTCAAGTCAGTCTGGAGATTTTCAAGCGCACGAACTGCACAGTTGCTGTGAATCACGTCATCAGGCTTCTCCCAGGGTACCAGGTGATACCCGACTTGCTGGACAAGACGTGACACAGATTCTTCCTGCCTGCTTGCAGCTTACCTAGCGCAGCCCTTTCAGATCTACCACCTACCAGCTCTGAAGTGGACAGAGAGAACCTGGACCTCAACACAAGCAGTGGGGACCACAGCACTGGGGTGAACCATGGCTCTGCACGCGGAAAAGTGTGTGGGACCTTAAGATCACTAAAAAAGATATGGCAATTCTGTGCTGCAGCATTCCTTTTTATTGCTGAGTAATACTCCATCACATGGACATACCATCTTTTATTTATCCACTCATCACTGATGAACATTTGGGTGTATCCAACCTTTCCATTCTTGTGAATAATGCTGTGAACATTCATGTATACATTTTTCGTGAACTTTGTCTTTCCAGCTTTACTGAACATGATTGACATATAACATTGTGTGAGTTTAAGGTGTATAGGTGTTGGTTCGAAACACGTATATTGCAAAATGACTATGCTCACAGCTTAGCTAATAGCATCGCCTCACTTAATCACCATTTCTTCTTTGTGCTCAGCGTGGACCTATGTTTTCACTTCTCTTGGGTATATACGTAGAGGTAGACTGGCTGAGCCATGTCTTTGGAAGACCCGCCACTGTTCTCTATGTTCTCTAAGGCAGCCACACCACCTCCCATTCCCATCAAGGGTGGGAGGGCACCAGCCCTCCCGCGTCCTCAACACTCCCCATCACGTCTTGTGATTGGAGGTTGGGAATAGCGCCTGTGGTTTTGCTGTTTGTGTTGAACAGCTTTTCATGTGCTCATTGGCCATTTGTGCCTTCTTTGCAGAGGTGTCTGTTCAGACTTTGGCTCCGTTTTAAAATTGGGTTATCATCAGTATTTTTCGAGTCTTGTTTTCTTCTTCTATAAAAGGAGAATATCACGTTCTCCTTTGGAGCTGTGAAGATGAATAAGCTCCGTGCTTGGCTCTCAGCATGTGCTGGAAAATCAGTGAAACTCCGTCTCGTCTTGCCTGGAAAGTAGAAACCGAGGCGAGTTCATCCCATGTGATGTCAGCAGCACAGTGTAGGGTTTGAGGACAGGCCCAGTCACATCTGAAAGCACGAATATGCCAATTCACACACTCAATGCCCCATGGAATCCTTGGGCTTTGCCCCTTCCTCCCACTTCTTTCACTGAACCTTTTCTCCTTGGGACAATTTTCTTAATTCTATTCCCCTCGCCAGCTGCCTCCTCGCCTAAGACGGAAGCGGCAGCGTCATTGGGCTGATTAGAGGCGCAGACACCACCTGACAATTCTGAAGTGAATAGGACAAAACTTCGAAGGCGCTGAGTGACTGACGGCTTGTCAGCATAACCTGTTCCCTTTTGGAAAAGCTCAACAAAAAGTAATGAAAGTACTTACAGGAAAATGAGGTTTAAAAACAAAAACCAAAACCCCGACTGCAGACCGACAGTTACTGACACTGTTCTGTGCCCGCCAACAGCCCAGCCTGGCCTGAGCACGCCCCCTTCGCCCCAATTTCGTTGTGGGAGATCCAGGCCACCCTTAGACCCAAAGAGGTGGGTGGGGCCCAATCCAGGGTGCAGCGGCCAGTGGCTGGCCCGGGTGGGGACATGGAAACCACCAGCTCATCAGGGCTGGCGAGTCCGACTGGACTTTCGCTGCCTCGGGCGCTCTGTTGAGCCCGGCCAGGTGACAGGTCAAGGGCGCGCTCGGGAGGGCAGGTGTCACTCATCTCGCCTCGCACCTTCTTGAATCAGCCCAATTCCAAAGACACCTAGTGAGACAGTGGGTGCCCACTGGAAGGGGCTGGGCTCTGCCCTGGGCCAAGAGGGGCTTGTGCTCGCTGGGCTGGAGGTCGAAGCTCGGAGCTGGACCTGCTTTCGGGCCGGCCGGGGTGTGCTGGGCGCGGCCGGGGTGCAGGGGCGGCGCGGGCCCGGCCCCCTGGCCCGGCCCGGTGGAGGCGGAGCTCGGGGCTGCAGCACAGAAGCGGCGGCGGCCGGCAGTCGCTCACCGAAGCGCGAGGGGCGAGGCGGCCCGACGCCCCGCGACCGCCGCGGCACTGGCAAGGAGCGGGGAACCTGCAGCTCGCGCCCTTATTGGATAAAAGCCTTGTCAATCATCGAGGAACGCTCTGACCATCCGGGATGGCTCACCTTGGGGGGGCGGGGCGGTGAGGCGGCGCGACCCAATGGCAACCTAAAACACCGCCTTCGCTGAAGATTGGCAGGTACTTGACCAATCAGGCGCCGCGCAGGAGGTACCTGGGGTCCGCGCCGGGTACCTGCGGGCCGGGGAGCAGGTGGAGCTCCCCGCGCGGGGGAGCTGGCGGGGAGAACGGAGTGGCGGTGCTGCGAAAGGGCCTCTTTCTTTAACGGATAGTTGGTTTCCCCTAAGCCTCCTGGGTTTGGGAGGCTTTTCCTGAAGTTACCTGGGCGCTCGGGGCTCTTTGACAAAAAGCATCCCCCGGCCCCCACTTCGCGCAGTCACTGCGGGGAACGACAGGCCCGCGCCCCGCGTTGCGTGCACGTGCGCTGATGGGGAATGAAAGCCGAGAGTGAAAGGCTGGCGGTCAGTGCAAACGGGGAGACAGGAATGGAAGGTTTACAGGGAAACAATGCGAGGGCCCACGCACATTTGATGGGCGCGCAGCCTTTTTCATAATAAGAGCAATCCAAGCCTAAACTTCACTGACCTAATGGTTCTGACTTATCAGATCGTCTTAAGAGCGGTGCGGAGGAAACGGCTCTTCTCTTCTGTGGGTGGAGTGGACCTTGGTATAACCCCTGGGTACTTTCCTGAGGAAAATATCTTGAGTGTTTATTTACCTTTGGCTCAGCAATTCACTTGTAGGCGTCCACCCTGAACGTATACTTAATAGCAAACGCCACTGCACAAAGTCTTGCCCGTCGTG